>BMAO01028116.1:0-143182 GCA_019973975.1 Trichonephila clavata
TTGACAGAACTAAAAACTGTGACTTCTACAAACTTGATTCTTTCGTCAAACAATAATTTTCTAAATAAAATCCTCTCTTTAAGTAATAATTTTCATAAAATAATTAGAATTCTTAGTTTTATTTTCAGATTTGTATTCAATTGCAGAAATAAGGAGAAACGGAGTGGTCCTTTGACTGTCCAAGAATTTGAGAATGTCTTAAGATTTTTCATTAATGGAGTACAATCAATGGTATTTTATAAAGAAATAAATAGTTTAAGAAAAAGGAAATTGTCAAAGGAGCTGTAAGTAATTTAAATATTTTTCTAGATGAATTTGAATTAATTCGTGTTGGAGGAAGATTAGATTATTCTGATTTGTCATTCGATCAGAAATACCCAATACTCTTACCGAGAGATCATAAACTTACTAATATTATAATGGAACATTTCCACATAAATAGTTTGCATGTTTGTCCTCAAACCTTACTTCATCTTGTTAGGGAAAAATATTGGCCATTAAATGGGAGAAATAATGCTAGGAGAATACTTCATCAATGTATTAAATGCTTTAAAGCCAAACCTAAAATAGAAGAACAGCTAATGGCATCATTGCCTAAAGAAAAGTGACAGTAACTCCCCCATTTCAAATACTGGTATCGACTTTTGCGGTCCTTTTTATATTAAATATAAAAAATCAACGTAAGTGGGTTTTAAACAAAATTTATGTAGCAATATTCGTTTGCTTCTCGACCCGAGCTGTTCACTTAGAAATTTTAAGTGATTTAACTTCGGATGCCTTGATTGCAACATTAAAAAGATTTGTTGCTCGTCGTGGTATTCCCAGCATAATATTTTCTGATAATGGTACTAATTTTGTTGGTGCACATTCAGAATTAAAACAATTATACAAACTTGTGGAAACTCCCCCGGATAATTTGGCATCTTATTTGATTTCACTTTCAATATCTTGGAAATTTTGCCTCCTAGATCTCCAAATTTTGGTGGACTCTGGGAGGCAGGCGTGAAATCGTTTAAGTATCACTTGAAAAGGACAATAGGTAATTTTAATTTAACTATTGAAGAATTTTTAACTGTTGTTAATCAAGTTGAATGTATATTAAATAGTCGACCACTAATTCCTTTATCTTCTGATCCCAACGATTTCAGTTCTTTAACACCTGGACATTTTTTAATCGGTCGTCCAATTAATTCCATTCCTGAATCTAATATAATTGAGATTCCAGATAATCGACTCTCTAGATGGCAACAAGTTCAAAAAATTAATCAAATTATTCGGAAAAAATGGTCAAGGATTATTTAAACAATCTTCAACAACGCGTAAAATGGAAATTTGAAAAAAGTAATATACAGAAAAATAACCTAGTTCTATTAAAAGAGGAAAATCTTCCTAGTTGTACTTGGCCAATGGGTAGAATACAAGATGTAGTAATAGGGAAAGATGGAAAGGTACGAGTTGTTATAATAAAAACCTCTCGAGGAATTTTCAAACGCAGCATTTCTAATATATGTATTTTACCAATTCCCAATACTTGAAATGTATGCTTTATTTAAAACGTCTATATATCAACAATATTCTATATAATGTATTTTTGCATCTGTATATTTTATTAGTATTTTTCTTGTTTATTATTGTTTTTTATAGAATTTATTATGATTATTGAAAATATTAATTATCTCTTGAAATCCGAAGGATTTCAAGGTAGGGCGGTGTTAAGGCCCATGTAAACGTCTACTTGGCATGTTGGTGCCATAGCGTGGCGATGTTTATTTGTAAGCAAATAAGGGTGACGCTTAGGGTTGCCACAGCCATGTGTTTTGTTCAGTTGGAATGCTTCTGTAAAACTGTCCTGTTCCTTCCAAAGACTTCATGTCGGAAGTCGCTAAAATAAAAAGAAATTGATTTAAAACCTTTGGATTTCTTATAAAATTATAATCACTACGGTCCACTAAATTAATAACCTAACATTTTGGTCAGTAGAGCGCGGAGGTAACTTGCGTAAAATTTAAAATAACTTGTTGTTGAATTACGTGTCCTTTGTCTCGTTATTAAAATGGAAGGAGCAGGAGTTCTTGAAACAAATGAAATGCTTTCCGTAACATTTGCGGAAAAAACAAAAACTTTAAATCGTCGACGTGGCAGCTACAAAGCTAAAATCACCAAATTGCAATCCTTTTTAAACGATAAAGCCTCGAATGCAGAACAATTGTTGCTTCAAAGTAAATTAGATAAAGTGTCGGAGATGTATTCTAGTATGGAAGCACTAAAAATAGAATACTATGAAGTTGTAAAAGATGAACAATTGCCGAATTTGGAATTGATATTAGAAGAAATGGAAGAGGACCTGGAAGAAATAAAGGTAGGCTTACAAACTTTATTATTAAAGCATGATGATATTTCTAAAAATGTATCTATTTGTAATACTGCTTTAAGTAATAATGGTAATTCCCCCCCCCCCCCAAATCTAGTTTCATTAAATTACCTGATGTGAGCCTACCCGAATTTCATGGTGCAATAGAAAATTGGAGTGATTTTAAAAGACAATTTGATAGCCTAATTACAAATAATTCAGTGCTAAATGATACCCAAAAACTGTTTTATTTACGTTCTGCTTTGAAAGGTGAAGCACGAACTATCGAAACCTCGGAAGATACGTTTGAGTCATTAATGACTGTTTTAATTAAAAGATATGAAAACAAACGTGTAATAATAAATTCTCATATTATGAATATTTTAAATTTTGAAAAACTTTGTATTGAATCATCTAAAGGTCTTAGGAACGTGATTGATGTTATAAATAAAAACCTAAGAGGTTTAAAGCTTATGGATTTAGAAACTAATGAGCTCACTCATCAGTTTTTAATAAATATTATTATCCGAAAGTTAGATATAGAATCCCGAAAATTGTACGAAATGAGCTTGACTTCAACTGAGTTGCTGAAATGGGAAATGTTTTTGGAATTTTTGCAAAATAGAACGCAAATATTAGAAAATTTGCACGGATAGTTCAGGGACCTCCATTAAAATTGAAAACTCCATTTCTAAGCAAAGGCAAAAGTTTCATAGTGAAGTCCAATAACAATAATAATTGTTTGTTGTGCAAAACATCACATCGTTTGTATGATTGCACACTTTTTCTAAAAATGAATCCCTTGCAAAGATTCAATCTAATTAAAAAACATGGACTCTGCATTAATTGTTTAAGTAACAATCATAAAATTGCGCTTTGTAAATCAAAGTATACATGCAGATTGTGCCGAGGAAAATACAATTATTTATTATTTCGGTCAGAAAACGGACAATCCGACACAGAAGGATCTTCTTCGAATACGTTAGTTACTCAGCAGGCTCCGTCAGTGGCCCCCACTTTTCCTAACAATGGTGGGGTAATAAATAATCCTACCGAACCCCAAACGGTCCAGTAATTCTCTTCTCTCAATCAGAGGGGGAATAAGTTCGTTTTTCTCTCCACTGCTAATGTGGGTGTTTGGTCTCCACTGTTGAAGAGTTATGTTCGCGGTAGGGTAATTCTAGACAGTGCTTCTCAATCGTATTTTATGACCCTTCAGTTTGCTTCAAAACTTGGGCTTGAAAAGAAAAAAATAAATCTCGCAGTCAGCGGATTACGTGAAAATTCAACAAATATTAAATGGAAAATAAATGATGCATTTATTAGTAATAACGATTCTTCTCTTGTACTTCCCCGTTAGATTTTTTAATTGTTCCTAGGATTACTGATTTTGTTCCTTCAATCCAACCTAATCTTAAAATTAAAAGGTTCAATGACATTAATCGTTCTATCTTAGCTGATCCCAGTTTTGACAAACCTGGAAAAATAGATATGATTATAGGAGCGGAGCTATTCTACCAAATATTAAAAGATGATCGAAAGGTAATTTCAGACAATGTAACACTAATTAATTCAGTTTTCGGATTTATTGTCAGTGGATATATTAATGCAATTAACCATAAAAGTAATTGTTTCTTAATTTCGGAGTCGAAAAATATCGATAATTGCATTAAGAAATTTTGGGAAGTAGAGGAAATCATCCTGGATAGACCTTTAAACAAAGAAGAATTTTGTGAAATACATTTTAAAAACACACATAGACGAGATTGCAGGCATCAATTAAAAACCTTTGTTGCAAACAGAGTCTCCAAAATTCAAGCTCTTACATCTAACTATCAGTGGAAACATATTTCATCTTGTGATAATCCTGCTGATCTCATCTCCCGTGGAGTCAATCCTTCTGATCTCAAGCGCCTGGAACTCTGGTGGTCAGGGCCATCCTTTGCCATGGAAGACATTATGGATGATTTATGCCAAAATGAATTAAATTCCCCTGAAAAGGAACTATATTTGACAGAACTAAAAACTGTGACTTCTACAAACTTGATTCTTTCGTCAAACAATAATTTTCTAAATAAAATCCTCTCTTTAAGTAATAATTTTCATAAAATAATTAGAATTCTTAGTTTTATTTTCAGATTTGTATTCAATTGCAGAAATAAGGAGAAACGGAGTGGTCCTTTGACTGTCCAAGAATTTGAGAATGTCTTAAGATTTTTCATTAATGGAGTACAATCAATGGTATTTTATAAAGAAATAAATAGTTTAAGAAAAAAGGAAATTGTCAAAGGAGCTGTAAGTAATTTAAATATTTTTCTAGATGAATTTGAATTAATTCGTGTTGGAGGAAGATTAGATTATTCTGATTTGTCATTCGATCAGAAATACCCAATACTCTTACCGAGAGATCATAAACTTACTAATATTATAATGGAACATTTCCACATAAATAATTTGCATGTTTGTCCTCAAACCTTACTTCATCTTGTTAGGGAAAAATATTGGCCATTAAATGGGAGAAATAATGCTAGGAGAATACTTCATCAATGTATTAAATGCTTTAAAGCCAAACCTAAAATAGAAGAGCAGCTAATGGCATCATTGCCTAAAGAAAAAAAGTGACAGTAACTCCCCCATTTACAAATACTGGTATCGACTTTTGCGGTCCTTTTTATATTAAATATAAAAAATCAACGTAAGGGGGTTTTAAACAAAATTTATGTAGCAATATTCGTTTGCTTCTCGACCTGAGCTGTTCACTTAGAAATTTTAAGTGATTTAACTTCTGATGCCTTGATTGCAACATTAAAAAGATTTGTTGCTCGTCGTGGTATTCCCAGCATAATATTTTCTGATAATGGTACTAATTTTGTTGGTGCACATTCAGAATTAAAACAATTATACAAACTTGTGGAAACTCCCCCGGATAATTTGGCATCTTATTTGATTTCACTTTCACTATCTTGGAAATTTTTGCCTCCTAGATCTCCAAATTTTTGTGGACTCTGGGAGGCAGGCGTGAAATCGCTTAAGTATCACTTGAAAAGGACAATAGGTAATTTTAGTTTAACTATTGAAGAATTTTTAACTGTTGTTAATCAAGTTGAAGGTATATTAAATAGTCGACCACTAATTCCTTTATCTTCTGATCCCAACGATTTCAGTTCTTTAACACCTGGACATTTTTTAATCGGTCGTCCAATTAATTCCATTCCTGAATCTAATATAATTGAGATTCCAGATAATCGACTCTCTAGATGGCAACAAGTTCAAAAAATTAATCAAATTATTCGGAAAAAATGGTCAAGGGATTATTTAAACAATCTTCAACAACGCGGAAAATGGAAATTTGAAAAAAGTAATATACAAAAAAATAGCCTAGTCCTATTAAAAGAGGAAAATCTTCCTAGTTGTACTTGCCCAATGGGTAGAATACAAGATGTAGTAATAGGGAAAGATGGAAAGGTACGAGTTGTTATAATAAAAACCTCTCGAAGAATTTTCAAACGCAGCATTTCTAATATATGTATTTTACCAATTCCCAATACTTGAAATGTATGCTTTATTTAAAATGTCTATATATCAACAATTTTCTATATAATGTACTTTTGCATCTGTATATTTTATTAGTATTTTTCTTGTTTATTATTGTTTTTTACAGAATTTATTATGACTATTGAAAATATTAATTATCTCTTGAAATCCGGAGGATTTCAAGGTAGGGCGGTGTTAAGGCCCATGTAAACGTCTACTTGGCATGTTGGCGCCATAGCGTGGCGATGTTAATTTGTAAGCAAATAAGGGTGACGCTTAGGGTTGCCACAGCCATGTGTTTTGTTCAGTTGGAATGCTTCTGTAAAACTGTCCTGTTCCTTCCAAAGACTTCATGTCGGAAGTCGCTTAAATAAAAAGAAATTGATTTAAAACCTTTGGATTTCTTATAAAATTATAATCACTACAGTCCACTAAATTAATAACCTAACAGATTCGATTGTGATTTTCAATAATGTATTCGATGTTGGTCAATCTCCCATCGGGATTATCGCACATTTTCCCGTTGCAAATGTTGACGCGCACTTCACTTTTTTTTTCTCGCCATCAGAGATTTTTTATTGGGGAGTTGTTTTCATTCTTTTGATGCTTGAACGGCGCTTTTCTTTTCGGGGACAGGAGCGTTACTTTCTTTCTTTTCTTTTTTCTTACCATCAGAGAATGTTTATTGTAGAGCTGTTTATACTCGCTTTCGATCGAAGCAGGTTTCTTTTCCCGGGGTAGAGCACCTTTTCAGCAAAGGGTGATACGACGCATTCCGGATTCCATAAAGTCCTTTAAAGCAATTTCCATAGTATTTGTCTGATTTTGGTGTCCATTTTTTTAATGTTTTTACTTTTTTCTCGAGGGATTTAAAATAAAGTTAAGAATGCATTTGCGGGTGTCCTGCCGGCTTATTGCGGTCGTGTTTTTCGAGTGAACATCAAGACGTGTGATTTTAACCATCTTTATTAATGAAATCATTTTGTAATCTGTTTGTAAGAGAGAGAGAGAGAGACGGACACATGTTAACCATATGAATAGGCGGCCCCCTCAGTAGCCGTGTGCTCTTCAAGTACGCTTCTGATTGAAGAGGTATACTTGAGAATTTAAGCTTGACATATAGATAATAAAAATTAATGGTAGGAGCAGCGAAGGTGTTTAAAAGCCATGTGTTATACATTCCCGAACTGGGTAATAAATTTAATACTTGAAGATGTAACGGAAAAATAAAAGTTAGAAGTGGACTAGCGATTTAATTTTAGATATAATTTAATTATCCTTACACACACACACACACACACATATATATATATATATATATACTAGCTAACCCGGCCACGCGTTGCTGTGAGTTTGTTTTAATACGTTAGTTCAATAATATCCTAAGCTATTCAAAGCAGTCAACTTAATCTTCGTTTATAATTTTGGAGGGTTGAAATAAAGTGTAAAACAACAAATTATTTTAATTTTGCATTTTATTCATCTAATATTTGAGAGTAGTGTAATGCATGAATTACTAACGAAGTCGTGAAGTAACAACATATGAAGTTTTAATTTTATAAATGTGGTGAATAACCTTGATTCTTTGCAATTTTTAAAATTATTTTTATCATTTTAAAGTATAACAACAAATAATTTTATACAACTAATCGCTAATCGGGGCACAATATTTTTCGGTAACCCGTATTTTGCTAACTGAAATAGATTCAATGGTTTCCGCACACGTGAGCATGTAACATCTAGTTGCCCATTCGAGAAACATGGATTTTCTAAGTCCAAGTATCAAATGAATATTGTTCGGGTTTCAGATTCATTTATGGTCATCACGAAAGCCAAATGAATCGGAAATTGAGGTATTTGAATGGTATTAGAGATTATGACGGAATCAGAGGAATATGTGGGAACAGATTCTGTAGTAACAGAACCGAATTTTCATTTAAACTTTACTGTTAAAATGTTTGCTTCAAGAAGTTCCCGGTATATATTTTTTGATAATCAAACGTGCACCGATACATTATCTAGGTCATAGGTTCCCAACCTTTTTTGAGCTTGCGCCCCCTTTTTAGTAAATATTTCGATTCCACCCCTTTTTCTTGTGAATATTTCGACACCGCCCCCTCTTACTCTAGAGAAATAAGAATGTACATAATACATGGCGAAAACAGGAGTTCATTTTTAAAAAAATATCCTATTACTAAAGGAATATATTTTTTAATTTAATTTTTTTTCTAAAGCCCCAATTATTTTACTTGCGAATTTGATATATCTATTGCCACAAATATATTTAAATGGGTAATATTATATATTTTAGTCATAGGTAGGATGTTGTTGGAATTGAAACGCATTACCGAATGTCTTCTTCATTTAAAAGAGTGGAATAAAAGTTTTCGCTTACCTGTTATAAAGACAGGCAGGGTTTTTGATGATACGAATTAATTCATAATAAAAACTACTGCTTTCAAAATAAATATAAATTGACAGTTTCAGCCTTTAAAGAATCGCGTTAATTCCTGGGTAACATATTTAATTATGTTTCTTGGATAACATACGTAATGAAATGCAGTGGACGAAACAGAGACAAAGATAACACGTGCACTACAGAAGTTATACACTATATCATTCAATTTAATGTAGGTCTGAATGTAATGTAATCTTCAAGTTTTTCATCCACTTCCCGAACTACCGAAATATGTAAATTTTCGTACATGCGATATAGAAATGATTTAAATATATACAATCAACATAAGGTGAACAGTATTAACGTTTACTTTTGTTAGTACGTAATCAGCGTGTTTTTTTTTTTAGTCTTTTTTGGTTAATTTGACCAAGCCCCTCCGTGCTATCTCAACGCCCCCGAATTTTCTCTGGATCTTTTACCGCCCCCCTAAAAGCCTCAAACGCCCACAAGGGGTGATATCCCCCACGTTGAGAATCTATGATCTATGTGAATTTAAGTTACTCAGATAATAACCAGAGAACCAACTGAAGATTATGTGGTGACATTCCTGATACATCTAGAGAATTCAAAAGCTCAGTTGGAAAATTTACGGTTTTGTTTTCTTCAAAAATAGTGTCGATTGATTTAAAAGGCGTTCGATCAACTGGCAACAACCCTGTGTCTGGAAGTTTATTTCATCACAATATCAACATTTTTCTGACAAAGTAACAGGATTACAGATGCAATAATTATCTAGATAATTATACAGTATATTCGGAAAAACACTCTCAATCAGTTCCTTTTTGCCTAAAGCACATTATAGAAATTGTCTGGTTATTTCATGCATTATGTATTGGGATGAAGTTCTACTTCACTGTTTCCAATATTCAGTAGTTGGTTAGGAAATATTTGTTTAGACTGATCATGTTGCAAATGTACTCGCGTGTTTATGGTCAGTCGAAGTGTTTCCACGTTTCGCCGTAAACACGATTGTTTTAAACAGGCGTTAATCTCGTGAGAAAAAGTAGAGCTTGTAATGGCTGTTAATGTCTGTCGGAAATCACCAGACAGTAATACAACAGCAGCACCGAATATTCTCTATTTGCTATTTAAATCTTGCAAAGCTCTATGTAATGCTTTGAGTGAATGTTTATGGGTCATGGTACAGTTATCCCGGATCATGATTGAATTTATTTGCTATACTGTAGCCAATCCACTCTTTTTTTCAATGGTACACATTGCATCTTGTATTTTATGAATGTCCAATGGCAGCTGATGTGGAATGTCAGTTTTTCCACCATCTAACAAAGTGACAACAATGACCGAATTTGAAATTTCCTATTGCAATCATATTTTCGCACGACTGTACCTGAACGTTTAGTTGCTATAGGGAATGAAAATCCGAAGGTGTGGAACTCGAACGCAAAGCCATTTGACCTCATTCCAGCAATATCCAGAAAATTTACGGAAGCTTTTGAAATCCGTATCCAGATTCTCGTTCCCACTCCGAGAAGCACTCGGTGCCCACTTTCGACGTCCCTGCTCCTGTAAGTTGTCTCTGAAGGGGGACATTACGGTCGGCTGACATTATCCGGTAAAGTTACGGGAGTTTCTAAAATCCGATTTCAGATTATTCTTGTTTTCCATCCAGAAAAACACCAGGAAAGCATTTCTCACTCCTCAAGAATTTTAAAGCAAGCCTTTTTTACAGTTCGTGCAAAATACTTTCGTCTGACATTATTTGACGTAGATATGAGATTATATTGAATTGGATTAAGAATATTCGGATCGGCCGTTCCGAAATACGATCTAGATCCAGTTTTTGCGTCGGTAAGTGGCCGCGGTAGCCAAGTGGTCAATGCATCGGATCATGGCTAGCCTGTAATGAATTCGAGCCTAGTACCACTGACAACCCGCCGTGTAGGGGAGCGATTCCCGTTAAATCTGTGGAGAACTCAAACGTCCTCCCGTGGTGTGGTGTGGTAATTAGGAGAGGTTGTGCCAGCTTAGGTGTCGTCCACGTCACTTGACCATGGTTCAAAATTACGCGGTCAGTCACCAAAAGCCCTCGTGTAGCTGAAAAGTGCGACGTTAATATTCATTCACTCACTCACTTAACGTCGGCAAGATAGGCTGGTATTGCTGTCCGAGAATATTCCCATCCCCCGGCATTATCTGGTAAAAATACAGGAATTTATATGTTTCGATATCAGACTCGCTTAAACCATCTCAAATTACACCGGGAATACACTTTTCCCGCGCCAAGACTTTAAGGGTGAGCTCCTGTCCCGGTTTGCGTAAAAGACGATCATCCTAAATTATCCGGCAAAGTTACTGTTATTTCTCAGATTGAATATCAGATTCGAATTATCCGTTTTGAAGAACGCCAGGGACAAAGTTTTCATGATCCGATGCTTTTAAGGCAAGTCCCTGCTACAGTGTGTCTAAAATTCGGTCGACTGGCATTATCCGGCAAAGTTATTGAAACTCCTAAAATTCAATTTCAGAATCTCATTTCACACTCCGAAATGCACACGGAACTGACTTCTGATGCTCCAGCGCGAGCAAGTTCAGTCGCTAGAGATAATGAAAATCCGGACGCGGGACTCGAATCATTTGCCTTTTCTCCTAATTCAGACAATATCCGGCAAATTTAGTGGAGTTTCTGAAATATAATTCCAAGGTCCAAGTTTTCACGATTCAAGACTTTTAATGTAAGCCCCTGTTATAGTGTGTCTAAAATACGGTCGGCCGGCTTTATCCAGCAAAGTTACGGTTATTTTTGGAAACTGACTCGAAACTCAGATTCCACACCCCGAAATACGCCAGGCATTTAATTTTCGTGCATTTTGGTTTGCAATATCTGCTTCCACAGACACATGAGCCATGCCACACTTTGCGATTATTCCCTTACGGAAATCTGGCATTGTTTTTTCTGGATCCTTCACATTTCCGGGAATAAGAAAAATTATTCACAGTATGAAATTCAAAAAGAAAATAATACTATGTGATAAAAATATATTTAAGAATATTTCCTTATATTTTTTTCTTATTTTCTACTGTTTTTCAATAAATCAATCTTTAAGAATAAAAAAAACTATCGGTTGTGATGCGTTATATGAGGGAATTCCTATTTTTATTACGCAGCGAGACTTAAAACTACCTCAACCTTTCCCGTCTTCCAAACAGAAAGCTAACGCAAAGTGAAACCTTGACGCAATTCAGAACTAACATTGAGAGTACCGAATGAGCATCCCTTACGGGAATCTGGCAACGTTTTTTCCGGATTCTTCACATTTCCGGCAATAAAAAAATTATGGCGTGATAAATTGAAATAAAAACCATCCTATGTTTTAAGTTGGACGAAATGACACACAGTATGCAAAATTATATTATGATCGGTTGAGTAGTTTCGGAGTCCATCGCGGACAAACACTGTGATACGTATATTTTATACATAAAGATAAAGATATATATACATCAAAAGAAATTTAGCAATTTATTCGGTAATTATTTTCTTTTAAGTAATTGTGTTATTGCTTATTCAAGCATGGAAAAAACATTTCTTAAAAATTCTTTCCGAATATTTAATGTTTGTGAATTAGGTCAGTAACAGGTGAGTTATTTCAATGCTTTCTTCTTCTTTTTTTTAATCAAAAGAGAAATAAATTTAGTAATATTACTTTTTTATTATTAATAGTTCATTTCCAAAGGAGCTTTAATGTGTTATTGACTGAGAAATATGTATATTTTTCATTATTATTTTGAATAGTGTAGTCTATTATTTGAATATTTTATTAGGGATAATTTTAGGGATTATATGATTATTTATTTCTAGTGTTATATTAATAAACTGCTGTTTGTAAAAAATGCAACTCCATGAACGAATCGACAGAATTAAATGAAATTTAATGCACAAACGACTTGTCTTCTACACTTTTAAAATTCGAAGGTAAACAAACGTATCTATCTATCTATGTATGTATGTATGTGCGTGTATCTTCTCACGAACCGTACCACGCAGAAAGTCGCAGAAGGTACCAAAAGATCGGGAATTTTCCGGGGAAGCCGTATTGCCCATTTATATTCCGATATTGTAATTAGTTGAAAAGATATTAATTAAAAACCTTAAGACGCCTAATTGTTTTACTCCTGCCGGTTGTTTACTTGGCAGAACTTCCGTTCCGTTTCGGCCGAGCGGTAATCTTACGTTTTTCACCATTTTAAAATTGTCATCCAATTTTAGGTGTTGAAATCAGACAAAAAATAATTACAGAATCGGAAAGATCTTTTATTTCGCCACGATACGGTATAATTATTTTTGTAAAATAACGATATTTTTTATTTTTTTCGAATTTTTTAAAAAAGTGTTAAAACTGATGCGTTTTTATGAAAATTAGTTCTAAATTGTTGCGTATTAATTTATTTTCGTGTTATTAAATCGATATTCTACACTAATTAACTTCAAGCCTTTCTCTTTTAGATCCATTCAATTAAAAATAAAATTCCCAAAACTTTTTTTTAAAGAATTTTTAAAAAGTAGTTCCAATTTTTACAACACAATAAATAACCTCGTCATTTATGAAGGTAATTGCACAAAACCTTTTTTCCGTGTGTAAAGTGATATTATCCGTAACATATACGAAGTTTGAAAAAATTGCTTCAAAATTACGGATTTTAAAAAACATTTTGTGATTTTCGTAAACTGCTGTTTTTCTGAGAAATAACTTAAACAGTAGTTTTTGTACATTTTTTATTTCAAAGTACGTTATTTTTGCAAATAGTTTGTGAAGTTTGAGAGCATTAAAAATTATGCCCTAAAAATGAAGGTAATGATTTTTAAAATAATTAAAAATACGCGATTTTACATTTAGCCAAACATTGGCTTCGAAAATTAGCTTTGCGCCAAAGACTTTTGACCTGTTTCGCCGTCGACCGCATCTAACTCAAGGGTTACACTAAAAATTTCTGCCTTAAACAAGGGGAAATCAGTAACTTTGGCGAGTAAAAAAAAAAATGCGAGTGAAAAAGTTATTTTTTCGTCAATTTTTCTTTAGATAATTTTCAAAATTAAATAACTATATATGTCAGATTAAGATGATAAAATGCATTCAATGCATTTCTGAGATTCATTTAAAATATTTATCAGTACCGAAATTTTTGTTCTCTTTCATAAAATTTATAGTTTACTTTAAAATAATGCCTAATGTATATTTCTTTTTTTGACATATAATTCCATAATAAAAACCATTATTTGCGTCAAGGTCACTTTGCGTTTGCTTTCTGTTTGGAAGACGTGAAAGGTTACGGTTGTTTTGAGTTTCGCTGACGTAGTAAAAAGGGGAATTCCCTTAAATCATTTGGCGCGGGACACAAAAGATAGTTTTTTTATTACTTAAGATTGCTTTATATTGAAGAACAGTGGAATATAAGAAAAATATATCATAAAAAAAGGAAATATTCTGAAATATATTTTTATCACATGTATTATTTTCTTTTTGAATTTTATACTGTGAATATGTAAATAAAGGCTTATGAACATTTTAAATCAATTTTATCATAAAATAATTAATAGGTTAGTTTTGTACAAAAAACTTTTTTTCTTAAGATACGTGCTTAAATAATTTAATTAACACAGTGTCGAATGAAAAACTAAAATTAAAATAAAAAAATTAAATGTTTTTATCAGATAGTATTATTTTCTTTTCGAATGTTTTTTTCAGTGAATGTGTACTTATAACTAGGTTTTCCCACATAGTGTTTTTTGAGCATTTACATATGTTTAATCAAACATCCAAACGTTTCAAGAGCTATGTGTAGAATTTTTTTTTATTATTATTTATAGATAATGGATTTAAATTAATATATTTTTTAAAATAAAAAAAAATCTATATTATTTCATTATTAAATTAATTATTTGTTAATAAAAAGCATATCGCCTACTATTTTGGATAAAAAGTAAGATCTAGAAGATAATTCGAAAAAGGGAATTGTAATGACGTTAATATAAACGAATCACACACATACCATGAACTTTGATAAAGGAAGGTGAATTTCCATGGCAATATGTTATGCATTCGAAACAAATTTTAATAAAACACTCAAAATACTTAAAACAATCATTTAATAATTTCTTCATTTATAAAGATAATTGCATGAAACTTTTTTCCCGTGTGTCGAATATTTCAAAAAATCCTCACAATTTTACTTCAAGATTTAAAATAGTAGTGAAATTTTGTAATTTGAAAAATTTCTTCACCCTGCCCACCCACTGATCTGAATTTGACTTCATTTTCAGTGCTGCCATTATTTAAGTAAACGGTATGTCACAATTAATTTGCTAAATGAACATTTTTAATCAATTTTATTATAAAATAAATAATAAGTTAGTTTTGTATAATATACTTTTTTTCGTCAGATACGTGTTAAAATAAGTTAATTAACACAAAGCGGAGTGAAAAACTATAAAATTAAAAAAAAATTTAATGTTTTTATCAGAGAGTATTATTTTCTTTTTGAATGTTTCTTTTCAGTGAATGTAAACATATAACTTAGTGTTTTTTTAACACTTACATATGTTTAATCAAACATCCAAGCGTTACAAGAGCTATCTGTAGAATTTTTTTTATTAGTATTTATAGCTAAGGATTTAAATTCATATATTTTTTAAAATCAAAGGAATATTTCTATTATTTTATTATTAAATTAATTATTTGTTCATAAAAAGTATATCGCCTATTATTTTGGATAAAAATACGATCTAGACTCATTTTTAAGCTAACTGTAAGTAACGATTGATTGATTAATGAAAACCTGAAAATAATTTTAGTATTTTAGATTCCTAAAAACTATCTATTATAAAAAAAATGATGACTTTTTTTTAATAAGCATCAAAATAATTTTATTTTTATTGTTTAAATTTATTATTTTTTTACTAAAGCAATATTGTTTTTCAAAAGTCAGTAATAGAAATTTGAAGATAAATCTTATACCTGGGGGGGAGAGTAAGGAAGAAAATAGTTCTACACTCAAAAAAGTCACTGTGACCTGAAAAGAAACCTGTTTGACATCATTAAGATCTTCAAGATATTTTGAAAAAGGGTATTGTAATGACGTTAATATATATGAATTACACACATACCAGGAACTTCGATAAAGGAAGGGGAATTTCCATGGAAATATGTTATGCATTTGAATATGTACGTGCAACGCCGGGTTAAATGGAAAGGAATGAAACCCGTCTCACAACGAAAAGAAGTTAACAAATTTCGAGAATGGGAAATTTAATGACATTGTTTTGGAAATCACTTACATTGCACGCAGAAGTGATGTCGTCTTGAGGGAAACAGGATATTCCCGTCGTGATTAAGTAATTCACTCGCTAAAAACCCGTACAACGCCGGGCTAAGTGAGGCGGGGGGAGGAGAAATAAGGAAGTCAAACTAACTTTGAAAAAGAATATTGGAAGTGCTGATTTATTGAAGGGAAGGGAAAATGTTAAACGAGAAAGCCCGAGCGATGCCGGGCCATGCACTCGCATCGTACGTGTACACACCCACACAGAAGTTCTGGCATCATGAGGGAAAGAGGAAGTTCTCATGGGGATTAAGTTATACACTCGGTAAAAGCCCGTGCAACGCCGGGTTAAGCGGAGGGGGAGAAACAGAGAAGCCAAAGTAATTTCGAAAAAGAATATTGGTCATGCTGCTTTTGTGAAGGGAACGGAAAATTTATAAAAGTATAGAAATCCCGTGCAACGCCGGGCCATGAAAGCTAGTCTTAAACTATTAAAATTCGAAGGTAAACAAACGTATCTAACTATGCATGCATGCATGCATGTATGTATGTATGTATGTATGTATGTATGTATGTATGTATGTATGTATGTATGTATGTATGTATGTATGTATGTATGTATGTGCGTCTATCTTCTCACGAACCGTACGACGCAGAAAGTCGCGGAAGGTACCAAAAGATCGGGAATTTTCCGGGGAAGCCGTAATGCCCATTTATATTCCGATATTGTAATTAGTTGAAAAGATATTAATTAAAAACCTTAAGACGCCTAATTGTTTTACTCCTGCCGGTTGTTTACTTGGCAGAACTTCCATTCCGTTTCGGCCGAGTGGTAATCTTACGTTTTTCACCATTTTAAAATTGTCATCCAATTTTCGGTGTTGAAATCAGACAAAAAATAATTACAGAATCAGAAAGATCTTTTATTTCGCCACGATACGGTATAATTCTTTTTGTAAAATAACGATATTTTCTATTTTTTTCGAATTTTTTAAAAGTGTTAAAACTGATGCGTTTTTATGAAAATTATTTCTAAATCGTTGCGTATGAATTTCGTTTCGTGTTATTAAATCGATATTCTACACTAATTAACTTCAAGCCTTTTTCTTTTAGATCCATTCATTTAAAAAATAAAATGACCAAAACTTTTTTTTCTGCGATTTTTTAAAAATTACTCGAAATTTTTACTCGACATTGAATAACTTCGTTATTTATTAACATTATTGCACGAAACTTTTTTTCCTTGTGTAAAGAAATATTATCCATAATCTTTACGAAGGTTAAAAAAATTTCTTAAAAATTACGGATTTTAAAAAAAAATTTGTGATTTTCGTAAAATGCCGTTTTGGGGAGAAATAATTTTAGCAGTATTATTGTTACATTTTTTTTTTCAAAAATTATCGCACTTTTCAACCGATGTGTAAAATTATAAAAAATTATACTTGAAAATTATACCCTTAAAAATAATGAAAACATTAAAAAAAACACTCCCAAGATTTTTTATATTTTTTTGCGCATGCGCGGTAGACGAAGGTCAATCTTAAAGTTTCAGTTTTGAAATTAGATGGACGAAAGGCAGAGATTGTTCTGAAAATTTTCAAAATATGTGATATCCTGAATATTTTATCGTAGTTTAATATTTAAAATAACGTGGTTGAGTGAAGTGATTCACAAATAAAAAGAATAAATAAAGATTTTGAGGTAAGCATTTAATTTAATGATGAACATCTGTTTTTTCCTTGCATTTTATATTTCTGGTGATATTTTGATTTTATGCTGATGTTGTGTAATATAACAATATTTCTTGAATATTTAAAATAATAAACAAGACATAATTAACCAGTTTTTTATGAAATAGCTGCATGATTATCATTGAAAAATAAAATAAACCTGTTAATCTTAATTTTTTATAAAAAGCAAGTATTATAAAAAGAACTTTTTTAAGTCAATTCCTACTTAAAGAAAATTTTTGTTTTAGTTACTTCTTTATCAAATAGTTGAAATTGATATAAATATATATACATATGACAGAATTATTATATTAAGTGACAAAGTACAAAGCAATTTTTCTTTCTATATATGGTGTTGGACTATTTTTTGTTTGTTTGTGTGTTACTATTTATTCATAAATTAAACTTAATTATTCCAATAAAATAGAAAAGCCAAAAATATAATTTCTAAGATTTTTTCTAAAATGAGTCAAAATCGATGCTTTTTTATGAAAATGATTTCTGAATCGTTGGGCATGAATTTATTTTAGTGTTATGAAGCATGCTTTTTTCTTAAAGAATCAGTCATTTAAAAAATAAATTTCCGAAAATTTCTTTTTCGTGTGTAGACTATTTTTTTCGTAATCAATGTGAAGATTGAAAAAATTATCATGGTTGCGTCATCTTAAGACGTTATCTTGCGTCATCTTTCCCTAGAGAAATAAAGTAGAAAGTTGGGGGGGGGGGAGCGTTCGCGCAAGCGCTTAAAGACATTGTTTCAACCAATTGACCGTATATAAACCCCGGCTCCTCTTACTTCCCGCCATTTCTCAAATTTTAGGATTTCCCTGGTTACCAGAATCCCTACAACTATTTATTATTGCATCATTCATGCTTATTGCATCATTTTCTGTGGATTATCAAAGGGAAAAAAAATAAGTACTCTCTTTTTCAAATCTAATGTATTAATTTGTAGAGTATTAAAGTAGTTTACATTAATTTTGTATGTCTTATGTAAAAGCGAAAATAGGAATTGAAACTTTATTTTGTAGTAATTTATTTAGGGTGTTGTATTGTTGAAAACCATTGCATTGTATTGATTAAATCTTTATATTATTATGAATATATAACTTTCATTGAACATAAAGCTGTAAAGTTTTAATTAGTATTTTTACTTTTTTTTATTGTTTCTGTTTTAGTTTTGTTGTCGATTTTCAAAGGAATTCTTCAAACGTAACGTATTTATTTGCAGCATATTAGATCAGTGATAAACTTTAAATTGATTTTGTATATGTCTTTCTTAAAAGTAAAAATAGGTGCTTGAAACTTTATTTTGTAGTAATTTATTTAGCATGTTTTAATGTTGAAAATCATTGCATCGTATTAATTCAATCACTATATTATTCTAAATTTGTATTTGCTATTTTTAACTGTCATTCAACGTAAATCAGGTCTAGCTGTAAAGTTTTAAATAGTTTTTTTCCCCGCTTTGTTTGATTGTTTTTCATCTGCAATGCCTAAACGGAAAAGAAGCATTACAGGTGATGCTGCCCGTATAAGGCAGGCAATTAGAGAAGGCAAAAGAAGAGCCACTGAAACTGAAGAAAGAAACAGGAGATTGTCAGCCATGGCACAACGTGTCCAAGAGAGAAGAGCAGAAGAAACTGAAGGAGAAAGAAACAGGAGATTGTCAGCCATGGCACAACGTGTCCAAGAGAGAAGAGCAGAAGAAACTGAAGGAGAAAGAAACAGGAGATTGTCAGCCATGGCACAATGTGTCCAAGAGAGAAGAGCGGAGGAAACAGAAGAACAGAGAATTCACCGATTGGCAGCCATGGCACAAGGAGGAAACAGAAGAACAGAGAATTCACCGATTGGCAGCCATGGCACAACGTGACCAGGAGAGAAGAGCGGAGGAAACAGAAGAACAGAGAAGTCACCGATTGGCAGCCATGGCACAACGTGACCAGGAGTGAAGAGCGGAGGAAACGGAAGAACAGAGAAGTCATCGACTGTCAACCATGGCACAGCATGCAAGAGGACGCCGTCTGAACGTCACTGAAGAACAAAATTTCCTTCAGATACAAACTTTTTATGGCGCAAGAACCTTTCTTTACCCTGTTGTTGAAGAGCATAACTGTGGAGAAATGGACAATGTTTGTCTGAAATGTGGGGGTTTGTATTATGGGGCAGAAAAGAATGTCAGAAGAGCTTACACCCATTGCTGCCATAATGGGAAGATAATTGAAGAAATGAGAGTATTCTTCAGTTGGATTGATGGTACTTACATTTTTGCATTTTTATTATAACACACATTTATATCATATTTATAAAAATTGTGAAATCTACAACAGTTCATGGACCTTGTGGTGTGTTTTACCCCAAGTTTCTGTGTATTGTTGATGGATGGTACTTACTTTTTTGCTTCTTTTATAACACACATACATATCATATTAATAAAAATGTCACTTTTTCTTTATCAATGTTCTTTTAATTTCCGAAATTATAAATCATTAATAGTTGCATGAAATTTTGTGGTTTGTTGAGCCCCAATTTTCCGTGTATCGTTGACGGTGTAATACATTATGAAAGTTATTTTAATTTCAAAATATTGGTTCACTTGAAAATTTAAACATGTAGGCATTAATAATGTAAGATAAGTGTATACATAATCAACTATTAAAACAGTTTTTTATGTAAACACTTATTTTGCATACTGTGGAGTGACACGTAAAACAGGGTCCTTGCCTCTCACTCTATTTTCTTAAAACTGCAATCAAAAAGTCAATTCTTTTTTAAAGTGTCTGATGTGCTCTGATACCCTTAAAAATTTAAAAATGTAGGCAATAATGCAAGATAAGTGTATACATAATCAACTATTAAAGCAGTTTTACATTTAAAAATGGTTGCATGAAATTTTGTGGTTTGTTGAGCCCCAATTTTCCGTGTATCGTTGACGGTGTAATACATTATGAAAGTTATTTCAATTTCAAAATATTGGTTCACTTGAAAATTTAAACATGTAGGCATTAATAATATAAGATAAGTGTATACATAATCAACTATTAAAACAGTTTTTTATGTAAACACTTATTTTGCATACTGTGGAGTGACACGTGGAACAGGGTCCTCACCCCTCACTCTGGAAACTGTGCTTTAAATATAATGTTTAATGCACAGGCTAATGGTTCCACACACATTAGTTTTTTTTTTTTTTAAAAAGGTAGTTTTAAATGTTACAAAAATAAAAGAAATTGATACTTTTATTATCAATTTCATTTGTCATGTTTTTTTTAAATGTAGTTTAAAATGTTAAATAAAAAGTCGTATTCGGTTAAATAAGCATAATTTCCATAGAAAGAATAATAACAATGTTAATCAATTATATACTTCATTATTGATTGCCAGTCTATTTCCTGAGCCTTACAATGATACTTCACGCATTCTCTAAAGTTACAAAAGTAATTTTAATTTTAAAGTATTTTTTCCTTTGTTTTACTGAACGTAATATCCTTTTGTAATACATTTTTTCATTTACATACCACTTCTTATAGCAATATTTATTCAATATGAAAAATATTTTATACACATATGTACAATAATGAACAAAACATAATTAACCATGAAATAGCTACATACATGTTATATTTTGTTAGTTATTATATTGCTATTTTAAAACTGTGTCATGTGATTCACACACACACACAAGCTCACTCTTTTATATAATTATTGTAGTTTTTAGATTTTGATTTCATTCAGGAAATTTCATACCATTGAAATATTGTTATTTTTATCCTCTGGGGACTTGCCAGTCAGGCTTGGCCAACCCGGCTGTTCCTGATTTCAGGGGAGTTGGTGGTGGGATTGTCAGGTCTGTGTGTGGTAAGTTTAACTCAGAAATTAATCAAAATTTTTTGATTCTTGACTCAAAAGAATTTTTTTTTTACTTTTATGCTGAGAAGAAAATACTGTGTTATTTACGTCCATTTTAATGCATTTAGATGTAATATGAATATTTTTCTGCTTATAGTTTGATAGTTCAGCATAACATATATATATATTCTTCATTATTAAGCCTATTTTCTTTGCCTTATAATGATACTCCAAGCATTTTCTAAAGTTACAAAGGTTACTTTGATTTGAAAATATTTTTTCCTTTGTTTTACTGAACCTAACATAATTTTGTAATACATTTCTTCATATATGTAACATTTCTTATCAAAATATTTTTGAATATTAAAAATATTTTACACACATATATAAAATAATGAACAAAACATAATTAACCAGTTTTTCAATGAAGTAACTGTATATTATCTCTGAAAAATATATTTTCAAATGGCTGTGTATTATCTTTGAAAAATATAGTAAAATTGATAATCTTCATTTATTTTTTAACATTTAAAACTAACTTTTTTAAAAAGAATCAAACACTTTTATCAATTTAATTTGTCATGTTTTACAATTATTTTATCCATGCACATATGACATAACTTTCATAGAAAAAATAAAAGCTATGTTCCTATATTATATGCTTCATTATTAATTGCCAGCCTTATATTCTATGCCTTATAATGATACTTCAAGCATTCTCTAAAGTTACAAAAGCAATTTTAATTTCAAAATATTTTTCCTTTGTTTTACTGAACATAATATAGTTTTGTAATACTTTTTTAATTTACATACTACTTATACCAATATTTTTTGAATATTAATAATGAACAAAACATAATTAACGAGTTTTTTTAATAAATTAGCTGCATATATTATCTTAAAAAAACATAATAAACCTGATAATGTTTCATTTTTTTTAAAAAAACAAGCATTATAAAAAAGAAATTTTTATGTCAATACCTACTTACGTCAAAATTTTTTTTTTGTTTTAGTTACTTTTTTATTATAAAGTTACGATTAATATAAACACAGTCCTCGCGCTTTACTCTGGAAACTTCTTCAAATATAATATTTAATTATCTGGCTAATGGTTCCACATGCATTAATTTTTTTTTAAAAAAAAGGTAGTTTTAAATGTCAAAAAATAAAATAAATGGTTAAATAGTTACAATTAATAAAAATATGTATGACAGAATCACAATATTAAGTGACAAAATAGAAAGTGATTTTCCTTTCTATGATTGGTGTTGGACTATTTTGTTTGTTACTGTGTTTATTTAGTATACAATTAAGTTTAAATCTTGCAATAAAATAGTATAGTTAAAAAAAAGTCACTTTTTCAGAAATTATGCCATCCCAGGTGGGATTCGAACTCATGAACTTTTGGAGTAGAAGTCCATTGCGCTACAGGGACCAACGAACGATTTTGCTTTCTTTTTTGCTGTTGGACTATAATTTTTGTTTGTTAATATTTTAAAATTTAATTAATGAATTTACATTTGAAAAAGTTGTATTAACATCAAATGTCACCCACTAGGAATTGAAAAAAATAAAAGCAATGTTTATGCATTATATGCTCCATTATTAATTTCCAGCCTAATTTCTATGCCTTATAATGATACTTCAAGCATTCTCTAAAGTTAGAAAAATAATTTGCTTAGCATGATATAATTTTGTAATACATTTCTTCAATACATACCACATCTTATAAAAAATATTTCTTGAATATGAAACATTTTACACACATATGTAAAATAATGAACAAAACATAGTTACCCATATATTATTTTTTTAAAAAATTATAAAACTCTGATTATCTTTATTATTTTTAAAAAAAAGGTAGTTTAAAAAAAGACACTTTCATATGAATTTCATTTGTCATTTTGTACGTTTTTTTGTCAATGCACATATGTATGCATTCGGTAAAAGCCCGTGCAACGCCGGGCCATGAAAGCTAGTAATAGTACAAATAAATGGCGAGATTTTCATTGCAAAAAAAAAAACCAATATTAAATGCCCGAAATCAGTATTTGGTATAGCCACCGCACGCTACAATAACTGTTGCTTCTATACGACGTGGCATGGAGTCAAACAGATTTTGAATGTCTGCTTATGGCAGAGAATTCCATATTGCTTGTATGAGCAGCAAAAGTTCGTCTTTTGAAGCTACAGGACACGGATCAGGAACGAGACGCGGACCAACCAAATCCCACACTTCCTCAGTAGACGACATATCCGGTGAATAAGCAAACCAAAGAAGAAGTTGCATGTGTTGGGCTGAACAGAAGTCTCGAAAAGTCTTTACAACATGTGGGCGTTCATTAACCTGCTGAAAGATAGCTTTTGAGATGCCTTGAAAGAAGGGAATGACTTCGGGCTGTAGCACTTCATGGACGTACCTGTTGCTATTGAGATTACCTTCAATTCCTTGCAAATTGGATCGTCCATGATACGATATCGCACCCCAAAAAATAACTCCAGGTGTTAGGCCAATGTGTCGTTCGATAACGCACTCTGGTAGGCAGCGTTCACCGGTGTTATTGCGAAGTTAACATATTTATAAAGTTCAAATTCAATTGTTTGTGGGCTGCATCTACCCGATGCTGGGTGCTGTTGGTTTTCTTAAAATAGTTCCAGAGCAGTCATTCAAAAGGCTTTATTTACACTGCGAGACAGTAGAGCAATGACCTCACCCTCTGCCTGCACAAGTTCAGAGTAGTTCAAGTTGCTTTCGAGTAGTTGGCGGCAGTAGACGGAAAACTAAGGACTAATCTTTCAGCTTTAGAGTGAGGTTCAACATATTGTAGTAAATACTGCATCGTATCATCCTCCGCAATTGAACTGTCCTCATGTATTTTCTTGAACTGGCTCCAAAAGGCAAGGAATTCTTTTGGTTCACCATTAAATTTTTTCAACTCTATCTTTGGTAGTTTGAATTTTCTTTTTTCCGCTTCATACTCGGCCGAGCATTTTCTTCTAATCTATTTTCAATTCTAAAGTAGTTTTCCTGATATCTGTCTCTATAAGCTTCTGCTTCTTCGAAATCTTCAGAAAATAGTTGTTCGCCGTTTTCCTCTTTCAGTAACTCCTCCGATAGAAGTAATTGGCAGTTGTCTAGTCTCTGGAACTTATCAGCTATTTGAGTTCTTAATACGGAGAGTTCCTTTCGATCCGCATCTTCTCTGTTCAGTTCATTTTCAATTTTTCTTAAGCTAAAGGAGAAGGCTTGCCTAAGACCTTTCCTCTTCGCTTTCAATTCACACTTAGAGCCATTTTTCTAAATAAGGTAAATTTTTAAAAACTCAAAAATTCAATTCTTCTCTAAAGTACCCGTCCCACCGAGGGTACCAAAATTATGTTATTGCGAAGTTAACATATTTATCAAGTTCAAATTCAATTGTTTGTGGGCTGCATCTACCCGATGCTGGGTGCTGTTGGTTTTCTTAAAATAGTTCCAGAGCAGTCATTCAAAAGGCTTTATTTACACTGCGAGACAGTAGACCAATGACCTCACCCTCTGCCTGCACAAGTTCGGAGTGGTTTACATCATAGGGGTGGGGCGTGACGTCACTCCACCCCAGCGCTGTTCAAAGTACGGCTATTTTCACAATAACCGGCATGAGACTTTCGAAATAATCATGCTTTTGAATCACCCTTAGCGATGTTGGCACACACTTGCATCCACTAAATTATAACTACTTTAGTCGATTTGGATTGTAGTTGTAAATAATCCAATTGGTGTTTGAAATCGCAGAATAGTGGTTTTTGAAATTTTCAGCTTCTTCTTCGTTTTCCACAGGTTTAATCCGTATCTTCAATACAGTAAGGATAAAATTCAAGCAGTTGAGATACAAAATAATTTCTTTGAACAATTTCTTGCTCGAATTCCAGTTTGTCAAGTTTCCAAACTACCGCTACGTGATACGGGGTTGCAGAGCGCATGCGCAGAAACCTATTTTGTCGCCAAGCTGCAAGTGTGTGCCAACATCGCCAAGGGCTTCAAAAGCATGATTTTTTCGAAAGTCGCTTCTAACCCGAATTGGTGAGAGGGATCCTGTATAAAGGCAATCTCAATCGCAATCCACGGTGCAGCAGACGTCGACGAAGCCCACATTTGTACAGGGGAGGCTCTAGGGCCAGACAAACCGGACCCATGTCCGGGGCGGCAAATTTTAGGGGCGGCATTTGAACCGAATTTGAAAAATACTTTTTTTTTATGAAAAAATTTGGATGAAATTATTTTCTGAAATATTATTGTTTACACTTAGGAAACGTGGAACATAATTATTTTGTTGTAGACTGAATTGAAAAGCCGACTATTGCTAGTAAAATTTGTATAACCAGGGCCGGACCGTGACCTTTGGGAGCCCCCTAAATAATTAAAATTTTTGCCATTTTTCTAAAAAAAAATTTTGTGTGGGAAAATTTAAAATATATAAAACACTTAAGGGATTTTTTTTAAAAAATTTTATTTCAAACAATTTTTAAATACGTTATAAACAATAAAATAATTTACAAACAAACTTTTCTACATTTTTGTGATGCAAACTCTTTTATTTGCACCTCACATTTTAAGTCTTTGGTGAGATCAGTATTGATAGAAAGAAGTGATAAATAATTAAGTCTAGTATTTGTCATTGTTGTCCTATATTTGTTTTCTACATAGGACATTTTAGAGAACGCACGCTCCGCTTCACAACTAGTAATAGGGAGCGTTAGAAAATTTTTTAAAATTGTATACAAATTTGGAAAAACATCAACAAGTTTCTTTTCGAAAATTAAACTGAACATATCACTACAAGTATAGGACCCTAGCTCAGTTTGTTTCAGATAAGTTTTGAATTGAACAATTTCATTTACTAAATGTTGGTCTACGTCATCTGAATAATAATCAATAATATCTCGTACACTCTCCAGGTCGACGTTCTCCTTACTTTTGTCGTATCCTTTCGCTACCCCTATGATTATTAACTCCCCTTCGCATATTATCTAAATCTGAATATGTTGGATCCATAATTAATTACAACTAAATTAATAAATCAATCTTATTTATTTATCTTTCTTAATTGAGAAATACACAAATATTATTCAAACTATAAGAACAACAAATTACAGTGGAGTGCGAGAAGAATCTGATTATGAACGACAGAATACTAACTGAAACCACGGAGAATAACGTATACAATCAAACTACGCATTTATATCTAATTTATGAAAATAACTGACCTGATACCTTTTTCTTAAGGCAGGTTTCTCTAATACTGGATTGCTCTAAGGAGCGGCTTCAATCTTTGATATCTTTCAGTTCCGTCCCGAACCGAATTTTAATGAACCTTTTTCAATAGTCTTCTCCCGGCGAATATATTTCCACTAGATAAACTAATCTCTCAGAATCACCTTCTTAATCAACCTCGTAGTCATCCTCTTTCTCTTCATTTCATTTCTCCCTTTTATATCTTTTTCGAACTCGCTAAACCCGAAACTATCTTGTTTGCATAAGTCACACTTTTGGCTCTCGGCGGAGATTGGTTAAAATAAATAAAATATTTAAAGATTTGAGAGAAGGTTAGTGAAACGCGTAAGCACCCGTCACACTTTGATCTTGCAAATCCATCAAAAATTTAAATTTCTTACTATATTCTGCCATATACTTGACTTCTTCTATTTAAATCAAGGATTAGCTTATCTAACGCAACAATAAGCGTGTCTCTTTTAAATTTTTCTGTCCCATACACAGCTTTTTCTGTGGATTTATCTGCAAATTTTGAAATAACCCGTCTCTTGTTCACATCACTATATTCTGTTTCCACACAAGGACTTAATTTTCTGGCCGCGTCTTGATAATCCTTCAGTTTTTGATTTGATTCATGTCGTACATTGATTATAAACGTTTTTAATGACCTAATTAACTTATTCCCTTCACAGATGTCCAAACCAGGAGTCTGCAATTTTTTGTTAACAGAATTAAATCTTTCTAAAATTTCTTCCCAAAATATAATTAAAATGGCGGTTTCGAGTTTTTAAAATTTATTAAATAAATTTAATGCCTCTTTTCGAAAATCAATTTTCTCATTTTCATTGTCACTAAATGTCTTAAGAGTATTCATGATATTGTCATAATTATCTTTTAAGGCTTCAATAGCATCGTAGTGACAAGACCATCTGGTCTGACTTAAACTTTTTAAGGTAAACTTCAGTTTAATTTCATGATTTAGAAGTCCCCACCTATGGGTCGAAGCGGAAAAGAAAACATATATTTGTTGAACTAAACCAAAGAAGTTCAAGATTTCAGTTGCAACCTTAACTGATTCTGCACCAACCAGATTAAGAGAATGTGCAGCACACGGCACATAATTAGCGAATTTATTTTTTTCTTTTAGAAGAGCTTGCACACCATTATATCGACCGGACATATTGGCAGCGTTGTCAAATGACTGTCCCCTACAATTATCAATGGCAGTCTATTTGTTTCTAAAAATTCTTGTAGAGAATTGAATAAGTATAAACCAGTGTGACTACTAATTTTAATTAATGAGACACATCTTTCATACACTTTCCCCCGAAAACAATATCGTAGTACAATAGCAAGTTGGTCATTGTGGGACAAATCTGGTGCTAAATCCATCACAATTGAATAGTACTTTGTGTCATCGTTATTTATTTGAGTTGTAATTGTTTTAATGATTTGCTTGCCCATGATCTCAATTATTTGCTCATGTATTGTTTTCGATAAGTAAGATATTGACGATTTTGGTCGTAATTCTCGCTGTTCAATATGTTCACGAATGAATGGATCAAACTCTGCTAGCAGTTCCAGGGCACCCATAAAATTACCATATTATGAGGAGAACCAAAAACTTCCTCGGTACCTCTAAATGCTAAACCTTTTATAGCCAAATACTTTACTACCGCAATAACACGTTTGAGAATATTGTGGTAATATTCGGTATCTTTTCTTAGTTGCTCCTGTAACTGTTTATCTAAAACAGACTTATTTTCCTTTCTTGTCAACCAAACTAACATGAAATTTTTATGTTCAGTAGAATTTTCATGATTTTCTAAGCAACTTGTCACGTGTTTCCAATCAGAAAAACCGGTTGTGTATTGAGAATTTATTTTAGAAAAAAGTTTGCAGGTCAAACAAAAAACACTACCAATACTAGTTGAATAACATAGCCAAAAGATCTTTCCAGCACTTGGCCACTTTTAAGTTTTTTAATGAATTGATTATTCGAAAATGATCTCTTTTGTTCTTTGTATTCTCTTACTGAAACAGAATATATATTGTTTGGATCTTTATTTTGAAATTAACTCATTTCATGTGAAAGGATAAACTCAATAAAATTATTACTCAGAGATTTAGGCCACGAACCCACGTCAACGTATTTCTCAAACTCAAACCCAACATTTTCTTAACACTTTTTGGTCGGGATATTACTGATGCCTTCTGGCTGAAAAATACCTTTATCAGAAGGCTGTTGGTCATCGAAATGTAGCATATTTTCACCATTAATATTTGTTTGTGGTGCTTCTACGTTTTCTTTGGCTAAGTTCCTTTCCCTTTCGCTTGTTAATGCATCTGCGTTCGTTACATTCTTGTTGCTTTGTTCCATTGTGAGAAAAGTTGAAATTTTGACGCATTTAACTTTTTTTTTTCTCGATTTAACATTAATTTTCGTTTTTCCGCCCTACTTTTATATTTTCTGCCGGACATATTTATATTGTTAACTAAGGACTTGATTATCCTGAAATTAAATTTAAAAGTTTAGGTCATAAAATTACAATATATAACTGAGCTTAATTAATTAAAAATATTCTAAAAATTTCTTACAAAACAATATAGTATATTTCTGAAGCAATTAAAAAAATTATCTAGTTTGTATAAAAAAAATTCCCATTAAAATTCCCTTTATGTAGTCATAGTTGTCAAATTTATCTTCTGATTCTCTGGCAATTAGCTAATATCGGATGGCCTGAGTGCTAAAAGAGCTAATAGTTTTTCCAACTCAAATTCGCGTTGTTGTCGTTGTTGTTTCGCGATTTTTTCTGATTCTAATTCGTGCTGCCTGGCAATTTTTCCATTTTCTCCTTTTTAACGCGTTATTACAAAACAACGGATAATTGAGCTTTGACTAACTCCTCTTCATAATCTTTGCTTTCGATTATGAGATTCTTTAAATCTATAATTGTCATTTTATTCGATACCCTCTGATCCAACTCCTAAGCCAATAAAATTAAGTCCTGCTTTTTAAATTTCCCCAAAAATGCCATATGAATTTTTTTTAATAATCTGAAAAAACACGCAATGAAACGAAAATTACACCAAAAAGGGATTGCAAATTAATAATACAATTAAAACAAAATAAAACATATATTTCACAATATATTAGTTGTACTCAAATAACTAATAAAACAATCACTTAAAATATTACTGATTACATCATACGCGGAACTTAATTTATTCCTGGCTGTATAATAAAAACACTTTAGAAAATAAATTCGGTATACTAACGCCTTTAATGTTTGGGAGAAAAAAAAATCTCAGATTACAATAACAACACAAAATAAACTCACTAATTTATTCCAAAATATTCAGAACACTAAGGAATGCTGAGTTATGATTCATTCGGAAAACGAAGTTCTCTTAAAAAAAGAAAGAAAAAAAATTCTTTCAGTAGCATTTCTTTCAGTAGCATTTCAGTTTCATTTCAGTAGCATTTCAGTTTCATTTCAGTAGCATTTCTTTTTTTTCACTCACATAATCCTAAAAATGCCATGAATATATAAATTTAAAATAATTTCATTGACATGAAATAACTATTCTTCATCTTTAACATTAATCTTTTCAATCAAACACGGTTGTTATTCACTGACGTGAATATATTATTGTACATTAAAAAAAAACGTAAATAAAGTATCATTAAAAAAAGTCATACAATCTTTCCACATTTATTTCGAAGGACACAATTCTGTTTCACATAACTAGCATATTTTACCAATATATAGTACTTAATACATTAAAACATGAATAAAATTCACAAATTATACATATTAAAATCACAGCAACTTGGAATGTAAAGCTTAATGAGTATCTAAAGCATCCATGAAGTACAATAACCAATTCGAGTAGTTAGTTCGAGTCAAGAAATTATTTTTATACGAGAGGCAAATAATAATTTTTCATTTGAATAACAATGTCAATCGAAAATGTTTTAAGATTCAAGCTTCGAAAAAACATTTAAATATGTTAATCATCATGAAAATATTCTAAGAAACTGATGACAGTTATTTATATTTATGTATTTAATACGAAAAATAAATAAATAAATAAAATAGTAATGACACACAAATGCGACAAAATATTTTTTTTTCACTTTATTTTACGCAATGATTAAAATACCTGCGCATTAAATCTTAAAAATCAAAAAAAAAATTTGAAAATTAAAATATAGTTACCTTTTTTTGTTGTTTAAACACGGTTCTCTGATTTATCTGTATAAGCACAGGAAGCTGAAAGAAATTAGTTCGAAAGTCAAATTGACGCAAAATTTCCTCAGTTTTCTTTGAAAGGGGGTCTTTTTCTCAGGGTCATTCTGTCCCATTCTTTTCATTCGTTCTTAAGCCTGCCATAAATCTTGATCGTGCTTTTTCTGATCCTGCTTTTGTCCAATGTACCGAAATTCTTCTTTAACGCGCCCCCTTCCCCCAGAGGACCAACGTTGAGAACTCATTGATGCTCCTTAAAAAAAAAAAATTAACTATAGACTTAGAGGGTGACGGAAGACTTCTGACGCTTATGGTCCTATCTTTTCTCGAAACGGGTAGCAGTTATCGAGCCCCTGCTTACCATAAATGTACATCCAGTCTTTTGGTTGTTACAGAAATAAAAGAGAACCGGTATAAATAAAATATAATATTGTCTTTCACTGGACCATCTCTGAAAAAAAATTCCGACTAAGGGCCAAGACTTCCTGTAGCTTCTTAGTGCGACGTTTATTACAGTCAATCAATCAATAGACGAAGGGGCTATTGTCGTTTACAGGCAAATAACATTCTGAATGGATTTTTTCCATCCTAAGTGTTATCTGTATTTCACTTCAAAGGATCTTTCTGTCGATCCGCTTTGAATGAGAAGTTTTTCCTACATTCAAAGCTCACACCACTCCTTGTCTTCTCAATATTTTGAGTAATTTTACCAATTTTTAAACTTTTCTTATTGCGTTTCCTGAGATTCAGAATTCACACGGAAAACTTATATCGTTTTAAGCTAGTGACATACTATTTTATAAACGTTAAATAGCTGGTAAAATGTTATCAATGGTAAAGGACCATTGAAAATATTTTACGACTTTTTGCTTACACATGTAAGGGGCCTCTGTAGCTAGGACCTTTTATTTTCGATGACGTAATATCGTCAGATATGTATAAATTACATCAATCTAATGTGTGTGTTTCTATGTCAGAAAGTATTTTGCTTTACTTCATGCCAGTAAACTAATTTTTTTAAACTTCTATTTTCCATATGCTCGCGCCCCCCTCGTAGGGTTATCACGCTTCCCCCTCGGTGGGAGGTGCGCCCCACAGTTTGAGAAACGCTGCTCTACAGTTTTTTTTCGAAAAATTACTTTCATCTATTTTACTATTTGATTCATTCATCAATTTAGAGACATTTCAATTTCACTTAAATATTTCGCTATTTCTGTCATGCTGACTGAAATAAAACTGATGCTGAATTTGCAAAATACTTCAATCCAGTGCCAGATTACTCGTTAGGAGGAGTAGGCAATTGCCTATGGGCCCCGTGCGTTTTAAAGGCCCACAAAAGCGAGTTCTGTTTTCTGTTAGAGCTCCAAAAACAGGCTAAGGGGCCCTGAGAACTCGACTGCCTAGGGGCCTCCATGTCGTTTAATCCGACACTGCTTCGATCTCTTTCCCTACATTCTCAAAATATAAAAACAAAAATCCAGATAACAATAAATCACGAACCTTCAAATACTAAATTTTTTCGAAAAAACTAAACATTGGTAGTTGTTTATAGTCTGAGATCTGGGATCATTATTTTAATATAAGAAATCTGGGATGAACTTCTTAAAAACTTGGAACCGAAAACATATATTAAATATATATTAAGTTCAAGAAAACATCTTTTTAAAAAAACACCAAAAAAACAAACGGATTTCAACCGCAATTACATGCAATATATGAGGGCAACACTAATTGTTATACGATTCAAATCGTGGGTAATCATTGGGTTTGCAATATCAGTACAAGATTTTTTTTGTTACACGTCGAACTTATAACTGAATTCTATCAGCTTGGGGCCCCCGATGGTGCTCGGGGCCCCTGGTGGCCGCCAGCCGCTTAATCCGCCTCTGCCTATGAATGGGCACAGAGACAAAATAAAGACATGACTCGAGGACAAATTTAATCTCCGCACCCAGACAGAATGAATTCTTCAACCCACATTCACACTTAAATTTTTATCTCTCCAAATTTTTAACTTGCTAATCTTTTAATGTAAATTTTTTTCTAACAAAGTTAACTTTTTCAAATTTTTATTATCATTAAATGCAGAAATGGGCTAATGTTAAAACGAACTCATGTAACTTACAGCCATCCAGATAGGAGTTTGGAAACAGTCACTCCGAATTCCTTTCAACTTATAATGAATTCTTTTTGCCACGCCGAGAGGGGGGGAGGGAGTAATCTAACCGTCTCTCCATTTGTGCAGGTGGCGTTTACAACCGTATATGGACTTCGAACTCTTACACAAATATCTTCCTAATTAAATAATTTAGAAATGTGTATTGGTACTTAATTTTTACTTGAAACTTGAATAAACAGGTACCTAAGTACCCTTTAACTTCAGGTATTATGCACCGGACACAGCACCAAATGAGTATATTATTGTAACTTAGAATTTTTTTTTTGCACAAAAATAAATGGCTGCAGAAATAGTGCCACTCATCGGCGCCGCTCTATGACAAAACCTCTGTCTATTAATTCTTAATTTCCGTGTTTCCCGTGGTACGGCGGAAGAACAAAAGTAAATTGTTCTTGCTCTTGAAAATAAAAATAAATTTGATATGGTATTTCCTGTATTGTATTTTTGATTTGTATTTTTTTACTGGTTTGTTATTTTATTACTATTTTGATTGTAAGCATCTTTTTCTGTTTATGTTCAACGAGGAACGGGGGCCCCTGGGCTGCAGCCCATTAAGCCCATACGTAGATCCGGCCTTAACGATTATATTTCTTAAAAATATAATCGTTAACGAATAATCGAAAATAATAACGATTATATTTCTTAAAAAAATAAAAATTGTACTACGTGGTGATTTGACTTTGGAAGTGTATGGGCATCCGACTTCGGGATACAGGTAAATATACTTATCTCGACAAGATTTTCACTGCATTGATATAAAAGGGATCCCGGAAAATCGTCAGATTTCCGTACTTTTTGTATTCCCGGGAATGACATGAAGCTTTAATACTCCATGAAGTAGCTATTTTTTACTGGACTGTGGATTTCAACCTCGACTTTAGCTGACCTGGGTTTTTTTAGCTGACCCTACTGTCGCAATTTGTGATTGTTCACTCCGAACTTCCAGGATGGAGGAATTTTCTTTACCCTAGCAGTGGGGTAATAGCGTAATAAGAGAAAAGTAACACCCACAAAGAGTCTGTGAGATTTTTTTTCAGCTTGTCGTGAAAAAGAGTTAATCTTTGAAATTTTTTGGCCAAATCAGTTCCTGTCTATCGAACATCGTCAACTAAAAGTATTTAGTTTTTAAACGAATCGCATTTCTTAGCCTACCAACACGACCAATCTGATCAAAGTTCCGAGATCTTGATTGATGTGGAAAACCTGAGTACTAATGCTTAAAACTATTTTTTTAATTTTCAAAATTTTTTTCGGGTACTTGTCTTTATTATGAGCTAATTAATTGAATTAGCAATTTGAAGGAGGGAATGAACCACCAAACTGTTCGGGCGAGATTGTTTTTAAACAATCTAGCAACTTTTTTGTTCAGTATTTTTTTAAATCAAACTTTCGTGTGAGATTCTCACTTTAATATTTATTTATATTTATGTAACAATAATATAGCAATGAAACACACACATGAACAAGAAATTGGTTATACAAATAAAATAATTCATTTTTTAACGTACGTAATCCTACCTCAGGAGCAAATAAATTTTCAAGTGTTTATATGTATTAATATTTATCTCTCAGTAGCAACAACATTAGAAAAATAATTGATTCAGCTTCGACTGATGAAATTTCAAACACATATTGGTTAGTAAAGTAACATTTTAATTTTAAATGTGAATATTTTTTTCGAGATTTTTAATTGTAACATTTTTTTCTATGTCATTAACAATTTTAGCTTTTAGTCCTTAAAGAGATCAATTTCCTTAAAAAAATTATAACTTTTAATTTGGGGAAAGATTTTTCTTCTGTATATTTGATAAAGTTGAAAATAAAAAAATCAAGGTGGTAACATCATCTGTAAAATAGTGTGACATATTTATTTATTGTAAACTAAGTAAATTCTTTTGTATTCGAATTTGCAATAATTTTTTTCTTCAGAATACTTATTCCTTCCATTGAAATACTTCTTTCTGTAGATTTCATTGCTAACTGCATTTGAAAACTATTTATCAAAACATTTGGGTAATTTCAATGGAGTACAAAGGTAGATTTTAAAATTTCTGCCTACCTTACAAAATTATACTAATTTTGCAGGGAGCATGGATGAAAATATATTTGATACGCTATTTTAAATCATTTTCAGTTTTATTAATATTTACATGGCATACATTTTTAATTTTTAATTCAAATACAAATGTTTAAAAATCTAAAAATTTATGAGTCGAAGCGAAATTGAAAATTGATGAAAAAACGGTATTTTCCTTATTTTATTATAATAAGGAATATATAAAATAAAATTTTATATATTCCTTGTTTTTAAATTTTTCGAAATTTTGATGTATTTTCGAGAAGAAAAAACCTGGAAATCAGAAACCCTAATTAATACGTTAAGGGTGACAAATGTGCACAAAACAAAATACTTTGCTTAGAACATCGTTCGGCAAATTGCAATTCTTCAAAATTCTGCTTTTATATTGATGGGAGGCTTGGAGGCTGGAAAGCTTGGATGCTGATCGGGTTTGAAGATGGCCCCCAAGACACATGTAATTTGTGTATTCCCCTTGTTTATTGTTTACAGGATGTAGTCGGATTCCTGAATCGGGGATCCCAGCGCAGGTTGTCAACGATCATGAAAGTTGAATGGACTCATAAATTTGGAGAGAGACTCTCAACTTTTGTAACTTTGTGCTTGGTTCCTGACCAATGACTAGGCGAGACCGCAGGGCATGCGGATGCAAAAAGGGATAATTTGCCCTCACTTAAAAACAGGAGCCGAGACAATTCTCGGCAGATTTTGATGTCAATAATGTAAACTAAATTTTTAGGAAACTTCGCACCGTCCGTGGACCAGGCCAACCTCCCATCACCTCGCTTCCGTTTCAGATAAGTGGAATTTTAACTGTTTGTAATTTGTTTAATCTTAATTTCGTAATGTGGTTTCTGAATTAGAAATAAACTAATTAATTTTAATTTAAAAGCGAGTAATGTCATTAGTGTTGCATTGTCTCAATGACTCATTTTAAGTACTAGCCACTATCATGATGCAGATTAAATTAAATAATCGAACCTGAGTAGTAGTTAGGATGTTAGTTTAAAGAAATTATTAGCAGCGCGGCATCATCTGGTGCCGAGTGACCAGGATTCGAGGAAATTTTTTTCCCTCTATCGTTCACGCGTAAATAATTTTTAGATGAATTTGGGCGATCGCTAATATTTTATGTTTTATGTTCGAATGTATAGTAAATTTAAGATTGTTGTAATGTTGAATACACATTGGCGTTAACTTTAAAGCAATTATTTTTTTTCCTCGCAAGTTTAATTATTTTTTTTCTCAGTAGATGAAAGGTTAAGAATTTTTTTTTTCTCGATCCCATATTGTTTTCATGTATTTGGTCACTGTTATATTGAATAAGGATGGATTCTCCTCTTTTGTAAGGATGTCAAAATAATTTTTTTTTAACTTCATTCTGTCGATAATTTTTATCTTATTTGAAACTCGTCGGCTTTAGATAGAATTCGCATAATGCCTCGTTCTCGTCAGGTCGATCCTGTTCAATCGCATACTACTTCCGATCGGTTTAATTTAATTGAGTTGATCCCACAATTTGCGGGCAGTGAGGGTTCAAGTATTAGGAAATTTCTAAATAAAATTAATGAAGTTGCGAAGTTGGGTAATTGGGCAGATTCTGAAAAAATTGCAATTTTGAAACTTAAACTTTCGGGTGTAGCAGAGGAATTTTTTTTTGCTGACTGGATTTTAGGAAGTTGAATGAAATTACGTTGACTCAGGATTTTGCTATACCTACTTTGGACGACATTCTTCATGAGATGTCGGGGTCGAATTATTTTTCCGCTTTGGACATGAAGTCCGCATTTAATCAAATACCACTTCATTATAGAGATAGACATAAAACGGCTTTTTCTACACCTGACGGCGATAAATACGAATTTAATAGACTTTGTTTTGGTCTTAAAAATTCCCCTAAAGCTTTTCAATCCATAGCGCAGGAAATATTAGGAGATTTACTTCACAACGGCGCTCTAGTTTACATAGATGATATAATTTTGTTTTCAAAAACCATCCAAGAACATTTCGAATTAATTAATAAAGTTTTAGAGCGTTTCGAAAAAGCTAATCTTAAATTCAATCCAGCTAAGTGCCAGTTTTTAACTAAGAAATGTAAATTTTTGGGGTTTGTTGTCACACCGGAGGGTATACACATTGAATAAGGATAAGACGATCACAATTAATCAGTTTCCTGTTCCGATAGATCAGAAACAAATAAAGTATTTTTTAGGATGCTGTAATTTTTATAGAAGGTACATTAAAAATTTTGCCAAACGTACACTGCCTTTAACGAATCTTTTGCGAAAAGATACTCCTTTTGAATGGACTTCGGAAGCTCAGGCTTCATTCGATGATATTAAGAACGCTATTCTAAATCCACCTGTTTTGGCTCTACCTGATCTTGCCGCAGAATTGCAAGTCACGACTGATGCTTCTTCCTCGGGTATCGGGGCTGTTTTAGAACAGAGGTATCCTAATTCAGAGGTTAAACCTTTATATTTCTTTTCAAAAAAGTTAAATCCTTCGCAATCTAAATATAACGCCACGGTGCTTGAATTTTTCGCAATTTACACAGCTCTAAATTTTTTTAGGCCTTTTCTTTTGGGGAGGAAGTTTAAAGTTTTTACGGATCACAAGCCTTTAGTAGGGTTCTTATCTAATAAAAATCCCTCTTCTAAAATTCTACGTTGGAAATTGTCACTTGAAGAATTTAATTATGAAATTCATTACGTAAAAGGCTCTTTGAATTCTGTCGCCGATCATTTATCTCGTTATGTCAACACTATTACTTTGGCTTTACCTGATTCTGAAGATCTCATACAAATGCAGAAAAGCGACGAACCGTTAAACGACATCCTACATAAAATTAATAATAAAGATCTTATCCCACGAATTAGCAGTTACTTTATTAATGAGGAGGGAGTGCTATGTCATTTTTCTAAGCGCCCAAACAAGTCACCCAGAACTGCCATGAGAAAACAAGTTTGTGTTCCTCATTGTCTTAAAGCGAAGGTTTTGGAATCAATTCATTAGGAATATGGAGGGCATCTTAAATTTTTCAAGACTTATCAGAGACTTAGCGAAAAAAAATTTTGGCCTAATATGTACAAGGATGCTAAGAATTTTGTTCGTTCTTGCATCATTTGTTTAACTCAAAAAAACGCTTTCAATATACCACTAGCCCCTCACCAGCCGATGGAACAGAGCCATGTACCAGGTGAAACTTGTCATATTGATATTTTTGGTCCTTTAAAAACCACGCCTAAAGGGAATAATTTTGTCTTTTCTATGATAGATGCATTCACCAAATACATTCATATCGTCCCACTTCCTGATCTTAAGTCCAGCACCATATCTAAAGCTTTCTTTGATAATTATATTGTACACAGGGGCTGCCCTCATAAGTTGGTTGTCGATAACGCCACTTATTTTAAAAGTTCTGAGTTCCTGGAATTTTGTAGAGTCATGGGTATCCAGAAACGACATATTTCAACTTATTCAGCTCACGTAAATGGAAGAGTATAGAAGCCAAATCAATCGCTGGCTAACATCCTTGCAGCAATCACTCATGACACAAACGACTGGGATGAACAACTCCCACACACTATGTTAGCTTTAAATTCTGCAATTTACGAGGCCACTTTCACTTCGCCCTTCTTTTTAGAACACGGCAGAGACATTCGTCTGTCGTACACATATCAAAAGAGCTCTGATACATCACAAAATACGTATGAATACGTCGAAAGACTTTTACCTTCATTGGAGAATATTTTTCAGAAGGTCCTAGATAATTTGAAAAATCAAGAAGCATCGCACATCGCTCTTAGCTCAAAAAAATACAAAGTTGCATCATTACGATTATCAAATTGGTTCTTTATGTTTTATCTGGACACCTAACCTTAAATCTAAATTGTCTCCAAAACTCAGACCCAAGTTCGAAGGTCCCTATAGAGTTGTAGAACGTTTTTCCAAAGTGAATTACAGAGTTCAGCATGTCGAGCATCTGAGAAAGAAATTTAACACACATGTCAACCGAATGATTCCTTTTATAAAAAGATTTAAATATTTGCATTTGAACAATTTGGATGAAAATATAACAGTAGATATAGAAGTAAAAAAATGTTGGTGAGGAACAGAGATATAATTTAAGGAATCGTGTGAATTCGAATATATAGATTAATCTATTTAAAGTGTTTCAAAAAAAAATAATAAATAAATTCATACATAAAATTTTAATCTTTACATTTGTTCATATTATTGTTGACATTTTTTTTGGAGAAGGCTCCGTGCTTATCTTATAATACTTCAAAGATTGTTGTCGGGTGGATTGTAAGAATTCATTTTGTATCAATGAGAATTAATTAATTGTATTCCATTATGTTGGTACTTATATATGTAGGAAAGGAGTGCAAGTTTTCTTTTACTTCTTTTGATTTTTATTGTAAGAGATGGCACCACTAATCGAAACCACGTGAGTTTTAGCTGCGCGATACGATGAGGTCATGTATTTATAAAGGGGCCAGAAAGGAAAAACTGAGATTTGCACCAAAGCTTGAACGAAGGCAGGTCAGAGGAAATCGCTCTCTCCGTTGTTTTGAGAAAGAGTACGTGTTTTCGGAATTAGTATGGTGCTATCTTGAATTATTTAAAACCCCTTGTAAATAGTAAATGTTTTAGTTGTGTTATTAATAAATTAAGTTATTTTAACTCTGCGTGCTTATTTTAACATTAAAATCGAACCTTCCCCTAGACGCCGTCCCACAAATTGGGGGTTCGACCGAGAATTTTTAAACTATTCAAAGTTTTATCTAAGAGCATTTTTTAAAAGTTTTACCTCCTCATCGATTTTTGATTTCCTGAGCGGTACATAGACCTTGCCTTGCATCGAATAGAGACCCGGCGAAGACTTCAGCTGGATAAGAAATTTTACGAGCGATGCGGAGATACTTCAGCGAGAACAGTCTACAGGTGAAAGGGGTCCATTGACTTGGTTAGAAACACGGAATCTTGGCGAATTTCCACGTCAGCTACAGTCAACCAAAACTGGAAGCCCAGCGACTCAACGAGATACTGAACGAATTGAACGGGATTACCTCGATCATTGAGGTCAACACTGACGAGAGAACCTTTGGAACTGCATCGAATTGCGAGTTATCAACACGAAACAAGATTTCCTGTGTCATTGAGGTCAACGTAAAGTGTCTTCAGAATTACATTGAATTGTGCTAGTATCTTTTTTTTTTGGTATTGTGTGAGTAACAGGCGAAAATTATATAAATGAATGATTTTGTGTGTATATTTCCTGTTCTGTGAATCGGAAATTGAATTTTGAAGTACTAGGTACTAATATTGGTTTAATTGCAGACATAGATATTTGATGTTCTTTTAGTTTTGGATTAATAACTGAGTACTTTCCGTGTTTTTTCTTAGTAATCTATTTTTGATAAATGAGAGGAACGCGTTGTTTTTTTAATAAAAAATAAAATTAATACTAACTGTAATACTGTTGTGTTTTGTAAAAGGATTTAAGTTCCGGGAATTCTTTAAAAAGTCCATTTTTGTCTATAATTTTTTATAATTGATAATTGCATCTTATTTAAATTATCTTTTGTTTCTTTTTAAGTGAGTAAACTTTTTGCGTGTCATTTTAATGGTTTTGTCTCATTTAACTTGGGTAAAAATTTAAGTTGTTCTCTGGGTCACCATTCTGAGTATAAAAATGGCATTCTTACTCGCGAAAAGGAAAGAGGATTTGGTGTCACTCGCCGAGGATTTGGATCTTACTATCGAAGCAGGTATCACAAAATTGAAGTTAAAGGAGCTGATCGTAAAAAGCCCATATTACGTTGAGGACGATGTTAAAAAGATGCTTGATAGCATAGTGGAGGAACGTACAGAAAGAGAAGAGAGAGAAAGGGCTGAGAGAGAGGATATGCGAAAGGATGAGAGAGAAAGACGAGAGTACGAATTAGAGAAGTTGCGAATACAAGCGCAACAGACTGCCGGTATGCCGAATAACACCGAAAACGTTCAAGCATCGAATAAACTGCTTCACGAAACTTTTCATAAGTTTAATATGAAGGAAGATATTGGTTTGAATCTTACCTTATTTGAGCGTCATGCAGAACTAACTTTCTTACCGAAAAAATATTGGGTTCAAAAACTTATAGGTTTAATACCCGTCGAAATTGCCCATCTGATCGCAAGAGAACCAACTGATAAGTGTAATGATTACGATCATGTAAAGAATTTACTCTTACAAAGATTTAAATTATCTCCGGAAAAATTTCGTCAGTTATTTTTGTTTCACCAAAAGTCCGATGAACGAACATGGCAAGATTTTCAACACGAATTACAGACGTATTTTGATGGATGGACTTTGGGCTTAAAAGTTAACACCTACGACCAATTACGAGAATTAATCATAGCCGATCAAATGAAGAAGAGGGCGCCGTATGATTTTCAGGAACACTTTTTGGACGAATGGTCTACTATTAACTCATCTATTGAGCTAGCGAAAAAATTTGAAGATTATGAGGACGTCCGAAGAACTATAGGGCCAAAGCAGTTAAACTCATTTGCTAAGAGATCGAACAATAACGATAATTGTTCGCAAAGGCAAGAACGTTTTCACCTTGGAAATAATTGGAATGATAGAAAATGTTTTCAATCGACGAGAACTTACGATAAAAGAGTTAAACAGGTAACATGTAGCTACTGCAGGGGACCAGGTCACTATGCCGTAGATTGTACAAAGCGCAACAAGGGTACGAAAATCAATAAATCCTCAAGCTCTCCGGTCCAGATCTGCTCTCGAATTCAGCAAGACAGAATTAAGACCAGGAAAATAATCATCGGAAACAAGACTTTTGAGGCTCTAATCGACACTGGAAGCTCAATTTCGCTCATTCGTGAAGATGTAAGCAAAGGAATCATCGAGCAATCGAAGCTCTCGAAGGACATTGTTGTGTTATCTGGATTGGGAAAGTACGAAGTCAAAACAAAAGGATCGTTCCAATGAGAAATCGAATTGGATGGAGAGAAATATTCCGTAATATGGCATGTTGTGCCTGCGGTGCATTTGGAGTTCCAGGCAGTGATAGGATCGGACATTTTGGAACAAGCTTTTGTTGGCTTTGATAAAAAAGGTGTTTATTTCCATAAACACGAAGAGAAGGTGTGGTTTGTGAATACACAGGTTTATGAAGCAAGAACTGAAGACGAAATTGAAGTTAAACATGTTATCAATCCTCGAATAAGAAAGGAACTCTCTGAACTAATCAACAGCTATACACCTAAGAAGACCGAAACGACAAATGTATCCATGAGAATTATCCTGAAGGATGATATATCAGTTTACCAAACAGCACGCCGTTTGTCGTTTCTGGAGAATCAGACCGTCAACAAGCAGATCGACGAATAGTTGGATAAGGGAATCGTGAGACCGAGCTCTTCTGAATATGCAAGTCCAATCGTATTAGTCAAGAAGAAAGACGGTACCGACAGACTATGCATTGATTATAGGAAACTGAACCGAAAACTAGTCAAGGATCGCTTCCCCTTGCCACTGATAGAGGACGTATTGGATAGGCTGCAAGACGCCAAAGTGTATTCCACGTTAGACTTGAAAAATGGGTTTTTTCATGTCGACGTAAACGAGGATTGCAAGCATTTCACCTCCTTTGTTGTACCAGACGGGCAGTTCGAATTTAATAAGGTACCTTTTGGTCTCAGTACAAGCCCAAGCGTATTCCAAAGATATGTGTACAGCATTTTTAGGGAACTCATGCGAAAAGGCATCGTAACAATTTATTTGGACGATTTGATCGTTCCAGCTAAAGATGAGAAAGAAGGTTTGGAAAAACTAAAAAAGGTGTTTGAGGTCGCATCCAAATATGGGTTGGAGATCAAGTTTGAAAAATGTCAGTTTTTAAAACGAAAGGTGGAATTTTTGGGTCACGTTGTCGAAAATGGAACGGTGCGCCCTTCAGTTGCAAAAACGATATCTGTCAAGAGGTTTCCTGTACCAACGACTGTCAAACAAGGCCAAAGCTTTTTAGGACTCACTGGCTATTTTCGAAAATTTATTCCGTCATACTCTAAAATAACGAAACCTTTGAGTGATCTAATTAGAAACGACAAACGATTTGTCTTTGAACGACCTCAAATAGAAGCATTTGAAAAGCTCAAGCAATTATTCACTGAAAGTCCAGTATTAAGTATTTTCCAGCAGGGAAAAACAACCGAATTGCACACGGACGCAAGTCAACAAGGCTACGGAGCCGTCTTACTCCAAGAGGCAGAAGATGGAAAATTGCATCCTGTTCAATACATGTCTAAGAAAACTACTCCGGCAGAGGAGAAGTATAGCAGCTATGAACTTGAAGTTCTTGCTGTTGTCAACGCTTTAAAGAAATTTCGTACCTACCTTATGGGAAATCATTTCAAAGTCATAACGGATTGCTCAGCGTTTCAAAAGACTATGGACAAAAAGGATTTGGTTACTCGTATAGCGCGATGGGCATTATTGCTGGAAGAGTTTGATTATGAAATTGTGCATCGTTCCGGCCAGAGAATGCAACATGTGGATGCCCTTAGCAGATATCCAGTCGCGCAATAATTACTAACGATACTCTAACCGCAAGATTAAAAAGGGCACAACAAGAGGATGAATACACTCAGAGTCTAAGGTCACTGATTGAAACAAATAGCAATTCAGACTTTTTCGATAAAAATGAAATACTTTACAAATATGTTGAAGGTCGTGAATTGATAGATGTACCAAGAGATATGCAAACTGGGATAATAAAGTTAGCACATGAGAAGGGACCATATAGAATAGTTAAAGTAAAACCTAGAGATAGATATGATTTAGAGAAAGTGGGTAATCATGAGGGACCTAAGATAACAAATTCATCTGCTAATTTAATGAAATTTTACTCACCATGATGATGTATTTTTATAAAAAGCGTTTTCTATTCTTTTTAAGAGAACATAATGTGTATTAATGTGTTTTGTTTTCTTTGCTATTGATATTTCATTTTTGAGAGTTGTATCCTTATTTTCAAATTTGAATGTCTATCTTGGAATTTTTATCTCCGATTAATATTAATTTTGCAGAGGCCGATATTTTATTGTATGGTATGTAAAATCACTGAGGTCAGTGATTCCCAGGATGGCCGAACTTGTAGGAAAGGAGTGCAAGTTTTCTTTTACTTCTTTTGATTTTTATTGTAAGAGATGGCACCACTAATCGAAACCACGTGAGTTTTAGCTGCGCGATACGATGAGGTCATGTATTTATAAAGGGGGCAGAAAGGAAAAACTGAGATTTGCACCAAAGCTTGAACGAAGGCAGGTTAGAGGAAATCGCTCTCTCCGTTGTTTTGAGAAAGAGTACGTGTTTTCGGGATTAGTATGGTGCTATCTCGAATTATTTAAAACCCCTTGTAAATAGTAAATGTTTTAGTTGTGTTATTAATAAATTAAGTTATTTTAACTCTGCGTGCCCTAGACGCCGTCCCACATATATATATATCAATATTATATACATTGATGTTTTTTTTGTGTGTCACTCTCATATGCTTTTGCATCTTATTTCAATTTATATATTGTGGACACAACGTACATGTTTACAATAAGTCAGGAAATATAGAGAAAGTCTCTTGTATAACTCACAAAGTCAGTGAATTACTATTTTAGCTATGTGGGTAATCACACACATGCTCCATGTTTACATTATTGGTATGCTCATTATACGTATTTTGTTATTGTGTTTCATTTATACATTATCTCTTTGTGATTATCATTGTTGCTTAAAAGTATTAATTTGGGGGGAGGGGTTACTTATACCATAACGTTGGTTTTATCATGTTATTATAATCAATTTATATGTTATTCTTTTATCTTGCAATCTACTCATTGAATACTTATTGTGGATGCATTATCATTTATGTTTATTTCTTATCCTTTATTGCTTTTCGCCATGATTATACCTTATGATAGTGTAGAAGAGAGTAGTTATTTTGCCATTATTATTCTTAATTACAATTGTGTTTTATGAGTTTTGATAATATTCGGGATGGTTGTTTGTTTTATTTTGTGTTGGCCATCGCACTAGTAAAATTTTATTCACACTAAAGGAATTTCTATGATATGTTTCAAGTATATTTACTAGTATTGTGTTCTTATACTCTCGTTTTAGAATGTTTTTGAGTAGTTGAGTTGCAATTGTCCATAAATGAGGTATTCAGTTTCGTTTTGTTTTTTCGGTTTTGGCAATTTACGAATTTTTTCTCTCTCCCTCCATTATGTACTACTTGGCATAAGTGTTGATTGATTAAGTGAAGTTAGTTTTGATTTCGTGTTATTGGTTCATTATAATTTTTTTTTGGAGAAAATTCTTGGCCATATTATTTAGTATTGAAGTAGATAAGTCTTTTGTGTTCATTCTATACTTATGAAATTGTTTTGAATACTTAGTGGGTTATAGTTTGAATTTTATAAGATGAATTTCATTATGGGAAGAGTGTTGATTACAATTGAGTTAAGATTGTTCTTGTTATATTTGAATACTGATGTGAATTTAAATCGTTCCCGTTTGTCTGCATGGAAAGTAGTTTCTTGTTTTGTTGTCATTATAGTTGTATTTGAATCTAGCGGGTTATGTTAATTATTTTCGGAAGTTATGTTTATCGAATTGTTGAAGACAGGAAAATTTTGTCATTATAGTTGTGTTCGAATCTAGCGGGTTATGTTAATTATCTCCTAAAGCCATGTTTATCGGTTAGTTGAAGCACTACAAGGAATCGTATTTACGAGTTTTAATTTTTTTTTTTGGGTTGATATTAGGTTCTCAACAGGATGAATATGTGATGTCTAAAATTTTTTTTGGGGTCGATATTAGGTTTTCATCATTCAATTTTTTTTTCCTCTTACAGGTCATCGCTTGGGTTTACATAAATATTGGTTATGTCTAAAAAAATTATTAAATTTTTTTTTCGGTCGACATTTGGTTTTTTCTTTAAAATTTGGTTTGCTAAGGTTGTTGCTCAGGTTGTATCGTCTCGGCTGCCCAATTCTGTTACCGCTTGGATTTTTTTTCTCGATCGTAATTTTCTTTATTTACTTCGTTACCAATGGTGCTCTGGAATTAGAAATAAGAGTACAAATGTTCCTTGGAGAAGTTCCAGTGCAAAATTTTTAGTTTGGTTCGATTCGTCATTTCCTTCATCATCGTGAATCAGCACGCATACAGTCTTCTTTATTTACTTCGTTACCAATGGTGCTCTGGAATTAGAAATAAGAGTACAAATGTTCCTTGGAGAAGTTCCAGTGCAAAATTTTTAGCTTGGTTCGATTCGACATTTCCTTCATCATCGTGAATCAGCACGCATACAGTCTGTGATGCCTGTCATACAGTACAGTTCAGTGATTAGATACACTGTTTTTTTTATTTTTGAGACGTTGGCACCACCTCTTGTCTCTTTCTTTGGATCTGCATCGCAGCAGGGTTTGAGTCGGGTCCTGCATTATGAGACCGTGTTGAATTGATAGTCAACATGAGTTAAAGGTCTTTCTTTGGGTTCCGGTGTTTGTCGGGTTCGGTGTCTGGTCGGTGACCTCGATTCCGTGTGTTTTGTGGGGGCTCTCGCGCCTTCCCACATTTAGATGCTGCACTCGGGTGTCTCCTTGTGGTGTCCTGGGTCTCGTTACTTCTTCATATTTGTTGATCGCTATAGTATTTTTTTAATTACCGAAATAGTTGTTGATGGGAAATTCTTTTAATTATCGAAATAATTGTTGATAGAAAAATTTTTTAATTATCAAAATAGTTGTTGATGGGGAAAATTTTTTTAATTACCGAAATAATTGTAGATGGAGATAAATTTTTTTGAGTTTCCGAAATAATCGTTGATTGAGATATTTGTTTAATTGCCGAAATAATTGTTGATGGAGATAAATTTTTTTTGAGTTGCCGAAATAATCGTTGATTGAGATAATTCTTGCTGTATCGAAATAGTTGTTGATGGGAAATTTTTTTTAATTATCGAAATAGTTGATGGAAATTTTTTTTAATTACCGAAATAATTGTTGATGGAGATAATTTTTTTTTGACTTGCCGAAATAATCGTTGATTGAGATAATTTTTGAGGTATCAAAATAGTTGTTGATGGAAATTTTTTTTTAATGGCCGAAATAATTGTTGATGGAGAATTTTTAGTGCCGAAATAATTGTTGATTGAAAAGTTTTAGTGGTCGAAATGATTATGTTGATTAGGATTTAGTTTTTTTTTTTTTCGTTGCCGAGGTAACTTGTTGAGTAAGAGTTAGTGTTTCAGTTATCAAGTTGGTACGGTTTATCGTGATTTCGTTTTTTCTGGTAGTCGAGTTATTTGTGTTGATTGAGAGTTAGTTTTCTTAGGGGTTTGTCGAATTAGTAATGCTGATTGAGAGTTTTATAATTGTCGAGTTAGTTCTGTTTCGAGAGATAGTTATCTGTTTGTAGACTTAGTTAATTTGTTAGTGGATCGTATTGGTTATAGGGTTTAATGGCTATGTTGTTCGAGAGTCAGTATTCGAGTTGCCGATAGTCGATTTTGGTGAATTAGTTATAGTGATGGGAATTAATTTTTTTTATTGAACAAAATAATTTTTGGTGTCTGGTGTTGGTGACATGCGAATCGCTCTGTCCAGTGCACATTTAGAGCACTCAAGGGAAAGAGTGGAAGGATCTATTGTCATTATTAGCAACAAATTTTTATAATCTTGTCTTGTTTGATATAATCCCCCCCCCCCTTCCGACAGTACTTAGGATATATGGCAGTAAGTTGCTACACTGATTTTTTTTTTTGTGGGATTATGGTTGCGGGCCATCGGAAACTCATGTTCAACCCTGGCACGTTGTAACTTTGGGCGTACATCTTGATCACATGTACCTCCATCGTGTTCTAATAGAGTTAATACATGTTTAATTTCATAATATTGGTACTCAAGGCTCAGGGTGAATTTGTAATTCCTTATGCTCATTGACTTTGATGTACAATGCAATTTCTTATGTAATCATGCCATATTGTTATCATATCGAAATTCGATGTTAGGTGATGCAATGTTGTGATGGTTCTCTGTTTTTTCATTATACTCATAAATAATAATAATAATTTATCTAAACTTGCTCTCGCAATTGTTACAAGCTCACACTGGCAAAATATTTTTTTTTTCAGTTCCTTAAAATGGTGGATATTCTTTTGTGTACATTATTAGCTAATATTTTTTCTTCATCATGTCGTTCTGCGATGATCAGTGAGAAGGAGGAGTTGGCATAATTATACAAAATATCTGTTTAACTTTCATGCCAGACATCAGAAATGTTGTTTTCTCCCATTTTACTATGCATACATGTCGCGCCAATATCTGTGTCACAATCAATTTTTTTTTGTATCTACTTCTTGTATTTTTATATATATCATTTGTTTTATATATATATTAGATATTAATCGCTGCTGTATTATGGACACAATTATACTGTTTCAATATTTTCGTGCGTGCAATTCTTTTGTGTAAATTATGCGGTAGCCCAGATCTCATCTCAAAATTCGATTTTTATGGAAATTTTTTTCCCTCTTTACAAGTCGTTCGACTGTACTACATTTGTTTGGCAAAAACGGAGGCAGGGGATGGGCAGTGTGGTATTCAAACGAAAGTTCCTACCGGTCACCAATTTAGTGGGGAGGAAGAGGGTAAAAGAAAAAATAATAATTAGTTCACGTGTTGTGTTTGTAGAACATTTTCCGCATTTAATATAATCTCTTTTGGAAGTATTTTTTTTCTCCTATTCAGGTCGGGCACGGATGCAACTCACGGACCACAGGAAATGACATTTTTCCCCTTCGCCAAGGCGTCAGGATGACAGGCCAGCCACATTCGTCGGGTTCTAGAGCTTTCACGATTTACGACTTCCAACATGAGGGATCGGAGGAGACAAACGTTTAAAGGTTCCTACAATGCTCGTGGCGTCAATAAGAGAATTCTACAATATGCTACCCATTACGGCGGCTAAATTCTTCCAGCGCAGTGTTTTCCACCCCTCTTCAATTCGTCAAACGGCAGGACATACGTGTCGTTGATTCTTCACCCTCACAACAGAAAGGGGTACTTCCGCCTTTCCTACTGCACTTGTCACTAAGGAGCTCAATCGTCAGGATCAAGGAATCCCCCTCCTCCAGTTTCTTTTTTCTCTTGCAATTGTGATTCCAAGAATTCGTTGCAGCAAGAAGACATCTACGGCTCGCTGTTGGACTATCACTTTTGTTATTTAATCACTCCTATTTCAGTATTATATTTCTACTGCAAATGTGTTAATTTTTCCCCCTTCTTTTTACTCTCTTTCCAGGTGTTTGTGAGTCTGAAAGGGGGGAGGAGTGATGGGAGGCTTGGAGGCTGGAAAGCTTGGATGCTGATCGGGTTTGAAGATGGCCCCCAAGACACATGTAATTTGTGTATTCCCCTTGTTTATTGTTTACAGGATGTAGTCGGATTCCTGAATCGGGGATCCCAGCGCAGGTTGTCAACGATCATGAAAGTTGAATGGACTCATAAATTTGGAGAGAGACTTTCAACTTTTGTAACTTTGTGCTTGGTTCCTGACCAATGACTAGGCGAGACCGAAGGGCATGCGGATGCAAAAAGGGGTAATTTGCCCTCACTTAAAAACAGGAGCCGAGACAATTCTCGGCAGATTTTGATGTCAATAATGTAAACTAAATTTTTAGGAAACTTCGCACCGTCCGTGGACCAGGCCAACCTCCCATCACCTCGCTTCCGTTTCAGATAAGTGGAATTTTAACTGTTTGTAATTTGTTTAATCTTAATTTCGTAACGTGGTTTCTGAATTAGAAATAAACTAATTAATTTTAATTTAAAAGCGAGTAATGTCATTAGTGTTGCATTGTCTCAATAACTCATTTTAAGTACTAGCCACTATCATGATGCAGATTAAATTAAATAATCGAACCTGAGTAGTAGTTAGGATATATGTTAGTTTAAAGAAATTATTAGCAGGCGCTGCATCAATATACAATTAAAAATTATGTCTGCTAAAAAGCGTTATTGTTTATCTCTTTCAAATTTATAAATATCTCTTGGGGGAAAAACCTCGTTTTTGCATGCACATTTAAATATTTGACTGGCTTATTGACAGAATTTATTGTTAAATATATATTTGATCTATCTTTTTTTTGCGATTTCCAGTTATATATTTGTATTTAGAATTGAGATTCTGATATTTCATTTAATGTTTCTTATTTTCTACTGTTTCCTTCCTGTTAAAAGATTTTTCAAACTTTTTGTTGGGCCACATTATTAAAAAATATAATGGGCATAACTTTAAATTTACTAAGTGCAACTTGCTTGGAAAGCCGAATCGAGGCTATTAAACCCTTAAGGTATCAACTACGAGGTATTAATGATGTTCTATTTAGTGTTTAAAATAATGCTTAAATTAGCAACTCTATAAGAGATGAGGCCTCTGAATTATTAAATTCTATTGAACAATTCAAGATCCTATGCTTCTTCATTGTTTGGTACAAAATCTCAAATTGCACGAATCCAATAAGCAAGCTATTGCAAACAAAAGAGTAAGATCTACCGTCTGCTATGGAACTAACTCTTCAGAAATTGCAAAGATTTTTTTAATGATCTTCGATCGGATGTGACTTTTGATTAAATGCTATGTGATGCGAAAGAACTGGCCAACAAGACTGATATCCCTGCTAATTTTGAGGTGACGCAGCCACGTCACTCAGTTCGACGCAAAAATGTTAATTTTGATTACAAAGAACGAGATGATCCGGTGGAAGATCCTAAAAAGTGCAAGATAGGGTTGTTTTATCTTTTTTTACAATTGACCTAGCAATTATTGCCTGGAAATGCAGATTCAATTTAATGAGTACCCATATAGTAATTGTTTTCAATTTTTATACAATACATATGATTTAAAATATGCCCCAAAATAACTTAATAATTAAAAACTATGAAAATTTAGAAATGATGTTGACAGATGGAGAATCAGTAGATATAAATATCCTCGGATAAATGAGATATCAGTTTCAGCTTTATTACGCAAAAAAAAAAAAAAAAAAAAGCCCAATATATATATAAAAGTTTTAAAATTTATTTCAATTTTAGAATTTGCTCCAAATCTTGCCATTGCATTAAGAACTTTACTTTCTCTGCCAATAAGTGTAGCAAGCGGAGAGAAGGGCTTCTCAAAATTACGATTATTAAAAATTTCGTACGGTCCACAATTTTTCAAGATGGATTAAAGGGTTTCGCTACATTGGCTATCAAACATGAAATAGCTCAAAAAGTTCATTAAAAAGAATTTATCAAAAAATATTCAGAGGTATATGCCAGAAAAAAAAATTCTAATTTTTTTATTTATTTTGTTATTTGTTTTATTTTTGTGTTTTAGTTTTTAATAAATGTTTATGTACATACTGTTACGCTACCTTTTCACTTTGCAAGAACAATTCAAGTTTTATAGGCGTACATTTATGAACAATTTATATATTTTTCAATAATTTTTTTTTACTTTGGGGAGAGGGGAGGCATTTTTCATTTTTGTCTGGGGCGACAAAATTGCTAGAGCCGGCCCTGATTTGTACAACTGTAGCAGTAGGCCAACAGGCTGCAAACTCCATGGAGGAAGCTGTACGATCATTGACCGCCATGCGGAATAAGTCTCGATCGTCGCGCTCTGACGTCACCTTCCATCGTCACAATTTTTCGAGTTGTTCGTTGCTCGTCGGTCCACTTCTTCCAAACTTACATCGCTGTAGAACTGTTCCACTCCACGCGAGCTCCTATAGCGCGATAGAAAAATCCTCCTTCTCGAAGGCCGATAATCCTCCCCCTTTCAAACTCTGTAAGTTGTTGGAATTTCTCCTTATTTCGTCGTGGAGGCATACTTAGGTCTCAGTAAATGTTCGCCACTAATGAATAATCATTAACTATTTTCAACGTCCAGCTACAGCCCTCTATTTATACGCTTTCAGCATTAGTTCAGAGGGCAAGCCAAGTATGCGCGGTGGCTCTAGAACATTACTATTTTACGTAACATCCTATAATTGATATTTGCTGCAAAGTTCATTTAATTCTGATGATTTCTTCATGGTGTTGCATTTTTTACAAACAGCAGTGTAATATTAACGAAAAGTATTTTTCTGTGATAATTGTATAAGTACAACATTTTTTCAGATAAAAATTTATGTAAATCTATTCTATGTTTTGTGCGTGTCATATACATATGTATATATGTGTTGTCGGGAAAAAAAGTTAAACTCTTTTGCTTTTGAAAAATATATTTTATTAGAATGTCTTACCATGTAGTTATCAATTATATATATATATATTGTTGTTGCTAATACCACCTGGCTGACGTAGTCAGATCGAGGTCCACGAAATTCCCCATGGCATCGGGCTAGATTGTACGCCTACCGTTAGCCGTAGCTTTGAGCACCATGTAGGTGACAGTACGATTTGGCTCGATTCCATCCCAATTTTGAGGGAGAACACCCTGGGAGTGGTCAGGGGCTTCCCACCTCTCTTCCCGTTCCACCAAACTCACGAGAGGACTTGCGGCTCGACGGCTATTTAGAGTATTATTTATACGGTTTTAAAATTACTCACACAAATTTAAGAACGGTTGAAGTATAAATGAGTTTAGCCTTAAAATATAACTTTAAAATGATTCTCGAATAGAGAATTTAATTGGAAAAGTTTAAACTTTGGATTATACTTTCCAAGAATAAACTTAAAGACAATTCCTAGTAATATATATTTTTTTTATCTAAAAGACCTTCCTACAAAATACAGTTTTACGAATTAAGGAAATTGGAATTACTAATCTCAAAAAAATATCAAAATATATGCATATTTAATCATTTGAATCACAAACACAGACACACACACACACAAAAACACTTTTAGGATTAATTCCCTTTTATTTAATTTGTCAAAAAGTCAAAATACAATGAAAAATTTTATCAACATTTTACAGAATGACTGCAATACCAGAAGTTATATATATAAAATGCTTTATAATTTATTGACAGCATCAAAAAAAATGTCTAATAGCTCACTAAGTTATCCTGTAATAGGGTTTAACAAATCATATAATCTGAAAGAAAACCAATTACATGCGTACATTATTCACTAAAGTATCTATCTACTACATAAGGAAGCCATAAGTTGATTTGAGTCTCTGTGATTAAAAATCTTGATTTTAATCTTCTAAACTTTTCTCTCGCAGGCGGCAGAAATTCTCGATGGTCGACGGTGCCTGAAAGAAAATTCCTAGCTCTTTCGATACGCAACATCAAAGATCTGGCGTGTTGCAAGTACTCGTTGATTAGCATCCAGAGATTACCAACAAAATTGGCTCCTTGCAATGCAGACATAAATTCTTCTTGAGAACTGCGGATAAGCGTTTGTAAACAAGCATCACAAAACATCAGAATTTTTACCAGATCCTTGAATTTTCTTCGGGCGGCTCTGATCTCGTTGCACACCGATATGAGGTTCACTCCTTCTCTTGTAATATAATCAATGTTAATATTTTCAAAATTCTCCATTTTTAATCCTTATGCACTTTGCGTCTTATGATCCTAGAAAAGAAAAAAAAATGAATTTCAGCTCAGACAATTTAAAAGAGAAAATCAGCTCTGTGTGTGTGAGTGATGTCTGTCACCAATAATTTTGCGATGAATTCTCTAATCAAATTTAAAGTTTATCTCGAGATCTAACGAGACATTTTGTCTTCCTTTAGGAGTAAAGAGAAGTTTAGGGTGGCTCTTGAAATATCTTATTTTTCAAGAATACCGTATTCTTATTTTTAAATACATTTTATTAAGAGGTTTTTTAATGAAAAGAATCACGGATTAATTTTTTAAATGAAAAAATAGTCGGGAAAATAACGACACCACACAAACGTTCTCCCGATTGTGTGGTGTAGAACTTAGGAGAGGGGGTGCCAGGTGTTGTCCTCGTCACTTGACCATGGTTCAAAATTACGAGATCCGTCTCCAAAAGCTCTCGAGTAGCTGAATAGTGTGACACAAATATTAGTTACTCCAGATAATAAATGTGTTGAAAATAAATCTCGAATTATCCACGTATCATAAAGCTAGAGTTTTCAACAACCAAAACATCACGGCTCCTAGAATTCCTGGAAAGGGGGTGATTGTAAATTGATATCTTATCTGCATCACTTTGAATGAACAGGAAATTCATCAATCAAGAGTTCATTAGGGATATAAAGATATTTATCTTAAATTAACATGTCAAAATTTAGTTTTTTCTATAAAACTAATTAATTCAAAATAAAAAACTCTAGAATCAACTGTCTTTTTAAAATCCTACATGATTTTATTCCTTTAATTTTTTTTTTTACATACATCTGCGTAAAATAATTAAATGATTTTTTTCTAAACAGGATATCAGATGTAAAAATTCTTTTCATTGAAAATGAGTGATTTCCATTTTGTACAATTTATATTTCAATATTTAAATCATATTAAACTACAATTTTAGCAAAAGTTATAATTGACATAGTTTAAATATCCATGTAAAAATTAAAATAGAATTTGCACTGAGACAATGATGAAATGACAAAATTTATGTGCTCCTTAATCCATTGTTTTCTAATAAAAGTTAATAAACATTTAAAAACATGTAAATCTCAAAAACTCAGAAAATGATTTTAAAAATATCGTATTATTACTGAAGGTTGAATATATTATGCCAACTGCAAAATTTTAAAATGAATGTTGAAAAAAAGAATGTTCTGGAAAACACTTTTCTTCTACAAAACACAAGAATGAAGGTTTTAATCAACAAGGCGTGGATATTTTAAGGTGTCAGAGCCAATTTTTAAAAAAGATAGCATTAATTTTTTTTATTTGTATATAGACCACAGTCAATAAAAATATGATTAATAGCATTTTCTTAATTTCAGAAAACAAAAACCAGTAAAAAAAATCAATTAATTCAGCGTTTTTCAAACTGTGGTGCGCACTCCTCTAGGGGTGGGGATAATCCTACGAGGGGGGTGCGAGTATGTTGAAGCTCATGTGTCGTACTCGTCACTTGACCGAGATTCAAAATTACGAGGTCCTTCACCAATAAACCTTTTTCAAAGCAAAGAATTATTATCATTTAAATACGAAGGCAAATTACATTACTTTTACCAATACATGACATAAATATCAAATTAAGAGCATAGTTTTTACTTTTTCCACTGCTAAGGAAAATAATAATTTATAATTATGAAAAAATTCACATTTTAGTATAATCAATAAGAATTTCTAGTTAACATATACTAAGACAAGATCTAATCTAGAAATTTTATGTCTCTTACGATTCTAAATGTATTATTTGTTTTATCTTTATCATTATCTTAATTATTAAAGGAGATAATCTCTCATATTTTTAGAAATAAACAAATACTCTTTAGTTAAAATTTTTGTTTTTTACAATACAAATGCTTTGAATCTTCCTCCATTATATTTATTCAGAGCTAATTTATTATACACAAAGATTAATTGATACAAAGTTTTTTTCGATATAGTAGTTAAAAGATATAATTTGGAAGTGAATATATACTTGTAGTATGGTAATTTATTTCACATTTCTCGTTGCTTTTCTCTTTTTTTATTAATAGTTTTTCGAAAAAATAAAGATTTACATAAAAATTGTTGATGATATTGTGTAAGTTAGTGAATAGTTCAAGAAAATTCATTTCTGTTCCAGATAATAAAATCTCTTAAGTAAATGTGTTGAAAATAAACCCTGGATTATTCACGTATAATTAATTTAGATTTCGTAACAACTGAAACATCATAACTCTTAGACAGGATTCCTGAAAGAGGGATAAAATTGATATCTTGTATGTATTACTTGATTTAACAGGAAATCGATCAATCATCGATATAAATATATTTATCCTGAATTAAGAAATCAAAATTTTAGCATTTATTTATAAAACAAACTAACGCAATACAGAACAAAGGATTTAAGAGGTTTGCTAATGCCTTTTTGAAATTTCTTTATTCCTTAAAATCCTACATAATCTTTTTTTTTTATTGTATCCAGTTAAGAAAAATTTATTAAAGCTCTTGTTCCATTTAAACACTTTTATATACATGTGTGTAAAAAAATTAAACGATTTTTCCCCCTAAACAAGATATAAGAAGCAAAAATTATTTTCAATGAAAATGTGTGAGTGAGTGAGCTTTTGATTTTTCGTTCATAATAATTGAGAATAAACAAAAATGTTGTAATTAGAAACAATGTGACGGGTCTATCCGCGTTAATTTCCAAACTAATCCTCTTGGGTAACTTTGGGGCCAGCATTTATTCTATTTCACAGCCTCTTCGGGAAAAACACGAGATAGTTATATGCTAATAAATTCGACTATATAAAGTCTAGATTTCGTAAATGTTAGTGTGAAAGAGAGAAGGAATTGCCAAACTAAATGTAAGTATCGCCTACGGATCACTTCAACGAGCTTTGCGCGTATTCGATAGTATTATAGTAAAGTACTAGATTAATCATTAAAGGAATCAAAACAATTAGATTTAGTACCGACCTGAAGTTAGCAAGAGTTCGTCTCCTTGTCAATTCTGATAGCTGAGATTACTTAGACGGGAATATTAGATTTGAATGGTAGATTTGAGTATCAGGATTAATCTAGGTATTAGAGAATCACTCCAAGGTTTCCACTTATAAATTGAACTTGTGCTTGTTAATTGTGTTTGTCTGTCTTCAATAAATAATTATTGTTATGGCTTTTGTTAGTGATGATATGTTTCCTCCTACACCAGGCGCGTCGGGCAATGTGAACTCAGTCCAAGATAGGACTGGGGCACGACAATGGCACCCAACGAGTTTGTCCTCAGGACATTTCTCCCTTAATCCCGAGATGGGAGTCGGATCCAATTTTAGGCTCTTGCCTGATATTTTCTTTTCTGGAGTTGAAAACATAGAAGAATTTTTGGAATATATTGACAGTAATGTTAATTTTTACGAGATACCTAATAATTTGGCATGTTATTATCTTAAAGGGCGTCTCAGAGGCTGTGCGTTGGACTGGTTTGATGTCTTTGGTTCTTCGATAGTGAAAGGGAGTGCTACGGATTTCGCGCAATTGAAAGAGGCTTTGACAACAAGTTTCCCAGTGGTTAGGAATAAGACTGAATTGGAAGTCAGGTTCTGTTCGTCGTATCAGGGTCACGGTCAGGCTCCGTCGGATTTTATTTATAGCCTCCTCAAAATACATAAAAGATTGGGATTAAATATGTCGGAAGATAGTTTGATCGAACATATTGTTGCCCGTTTGGAACCACAATTGATGAAATATATAGAGATTAAAAATCCATTTACTCAATTGCAGTTACTTCAGATGATATCTAAGTACGAGGACAGATATTTCAGGAGAGATAATCCGGGATCGAGCAATAATAACAGTGAAAAACGAGCTTGTGATGTGAATAGGAGGTCTACCGAAGGTCGTACTAATAGAAATTGGAGAGATACTGCTGTAGTCGAACGTCAAAATGATAGGAGACAGGGATATAGAACTTCGTATGGGACGAGACCCCAGAGGAACTATGATAATCAAGGGTTTGAGAACAGGAACCGTATAGATAGGAATGATCGCGGATTCGAAAGTCGTGTTAGACGAGATCAATATAGAAATAGGGGTCCGAGCGATAATTTTGAACGGGGGGGTCGAATAATCGATGGAATAGGGGTAGTCATAAAAATTTAAACTTTTTAAGCGTTCGAAATCAAGATCGATCGCATGTTGATGAGAAACCTCCTATAAGGGTTTCTGCTTTAAGGATGCCCCCTTTAGAACTCCCGTATGTGCCAATTTTAGTGAACGACATCTTCACTAAGGCATTATGGGATACTGGGGCCGAGAAGTCGTTCATCTCTGAAGAAACATATAGGGCATATTTTTCTTATAAACCAATAAAAAAATCAAATGCAAAACTTATAACGGCTCAGGGCGCCTGTTGCAACAATGTAGGGACGATAGAATTAGAAATACAAATTAGAGAATTCACAAAAAAAATGGGATTTTCACATATTAGCAGATCTCGAATATCTATGCATTTTAGGTGTCGATTTTATACGAAACGCGAAGATTTTCATGAATTTCGAGGAAAAGTCTTTAACGATTCCGGATTTGTAAATCGAAGAATTAAAAATAGTTGAGGAGAATGTAGAAATTGATCTTTCGAATTCAAAATTAAAACAAAATCAGAAAAGAGATTTAAAATCGTTATTTAATAGTTTTAAAGGCCTATTCTCCGACAAACCAGGACTTACCCATGTATTATATCATGAAATCGATACAGGGGATAGCCCTCCAGTTGTCTCCAGACCGTATAGGTATGACAGGGTTAAGCAAGGTATAATTGATTATCACATAAACAAGATGTTACGAGAAGGCACCATCGTACAAATTCAATCGGCTTACGCATCTCCTGTAGTTTTTTGTCATAAGAAGAACGGATTACCCCAGGACAATCCCGAAACGTATAGATTTGCGGTGGATTATCGCAAACTTAATGCGGTAACTAAGTACCCGAGATATCCTTTGCCACTCATCGAGGATTTAATTACTAATATTCCTCACACGAAAATAATGAGTACTTTAGATCTGCACTCTGGCTATTTTCAATTAGCAGTACACCCCAGGGATGTAGACAAAACGGCTTTTGTGACGAAAAACGGCACTTATGGGTTTAAGCGCATGCCATTCGGCCTATCGGGGACAGCTCCAAATTTTCAGAAAGCCATTGATATTATATTGCAATCCCTGTTAGGGAAGTGTGTCCAAGTGTATATGGATGACGTCATCATCGCGTCTCCATCATTTGCACATCATTCGGAACATTTAAGGGAAGTGTTTAGGTTATTGCAAGAAGCGGGGTTGACGTTGAACAAAGATAAGTGTAAGTTTGTATGTGAGAAACTAAAATACTTAGACCTCGTGATTAGTAAAGATGGGATAGCCACGGATGAATCTAAACTTAAGGCAATACTCGAAGTGAAAGCACCAAAAAATACGAGAGAAGTATCAAAATTTCTCGGAATGGCCCAATGGTATCAACAATTTGTTAAGGGGTACGCAGATATCTGCGAGCCACTGTATGATTTAAAAAAGAAGGGTAGGAAATTTAATTGGTCGGAAGAGGCGCAAGCTGCTTTTGAATCGATCAAACGTGCAATTACGGAAGCACCTGTTCTAAAATTACCGGATTTTAATGTACAATTTGAGCTTTTTACAGATTCGAGTTCTATTGGGATTGGAGCGGTGCTTACGCAAAGTCAGAGACCCATAGCATATGCATCCCGCACACTTAATAAGGCGGAGCGCAATTACACAGTAACCGAGCGCGAATGTTTAGCGGTGATTTGGGCTTTAAACAAGTTTCGCACCTACTTTGGATCGTTACCAGTAAAAGTAATTACAGACCATGCAGCATTAACGAAACTCACTAATGGTAAAAATTTATCAAGTCGTATGATAAGATGGTCACTCAAACTGGACGAATTTAATGTTGAATGGGAACATAGGCCAGGTGCTCAAAATGTTGTGGCAGATTTGTTGTCGCGGAACCCTGTGGAAATTTTTGAGGATAGCAATATAACTTGTGCAGTAATTAGAGATTTGGTACTTTCGTCAAGGGAACAATTGATAGCTCAACAAAAGCAGGACCCCGAGCTGGGTCATATTTATCGCTACTTACAAAACCCCGATGACAGTTCAGTAAATGCGGGGGTCTGTAGGAACTGGTCCCAGGATTTCAAGATCATCGAAGGATTGTTATTTTATATGAAATACGCATCCTCTCTCGGAGAAATGAGAGTATATATTCCAAAATAGATGCGAGGTTACGATAATGCACGAATATTATGATATGCCTATGGCTGGAGATCTTGGAATACGGAAAACATATTTACACGTGAAGGATGCATGCTATTTTCCATGCATGCGTAGGGAGATACATGATTATGTTTTGACATGCGAGACGTGCCAAAAATTTAACTATAAGAACGCGTTACTGGCCGGTCATTTAATACTGATTGTAACTAATTATCCGAACGAAATAGTTTCATTAGATTTAATAGGCCCCTACCCAGCATCGAAACCCCAAAGATATCGATATATTTGTGTAATAACGGATCATTTTACGAAGTGGTTGGAAATAATACCCCTCAGAAAGGCGTCCACAAAAATAATCGCCAAGGTCCTGTTCGAAAATTATATTTCGCGATATGGAGCTCCTATCAAATTAATCAGCGACAACGGCCTCCAATTTGTATCCGAAGTTTTTGAACATTTACGTGATAGATTAGACATAAAGCATGTCAAAACAGTAGTGTATCGACCTCAATCAAATCGAACGGAACGAGTTAATCGCGATTTATTAAAAATGATTGCTTCTTTTGTAAATCATAATCAAGAATCCTGGGACAGGTTTCTAAATGAATTCGCATATGCATTAAGAACGGCAGTCCATGAAACCACGGGAAAGATCCCAGCAGAATTATTTTTATGCAGGAAACTCTTATTACCCCGCTTCAAAAACTTGTGATGGTGACGGATGGTACAGAATTTGTGGTTGGGAATATTGAAAAGGTGTTTGAGGAAGCTAGGCAGAATACATTGAAAAAGCAAGAAAAGTGGGCCAAGTATTACAATAAAAGGAGACGTGAAATTAACATTAAGGTGGATGATTTAGTGTTGATCGAAACTCACCCTATAAGTTCAGCCAGTAAAAAGGTGGTTGCTAAGTTTTGCCTTAAGTTTGAGGGTCCTTTTAGAGTTGTGAGTGTTAAAAACAATAATGTTGTAATTTGGAAGGCAGGTAGAAGAACTACAGTCAATATAGATCAGTTTCGAATTTACCATCAGAGAAAAAGCGATGAAAGTTAAGTGGAGGTAGATTGTTCAATTAGTAGAGGATCCGAGTATCAATCGAGTAGTTTTGAGGATGGTAGATATGGGTTAGATAGGTCACAAGGTTCTAAGAGTAATGAGTCTTATGGAAGACCGGAGAGAAATGAAAATGATAGAGTAGGAAATAAAAGTAATCACAGAGAGACAAAAAGGAGCGGACACGAGCTGACCAAGGGTCGATGTAAGAGGGTGATATCTGACTCGCTATCCCAGACGAAACAAAAAATAATGAAAAACCAACTCTCCAGAAGATGGAAGAGAAAACAAGAGTCGCTTCCAGAGGTGTCGAGGAGTAAAAGAGCACATATCCACAGAGAAGTCTACAAACGAAGGCTCCCGTCCTCCATCTCGTCGAATGTGCAGAGAAGGAAGATAAATAAAGTAGAAGATTGCTGCAGTAGACAACAGAAAAGGTCAAACTTCAGCAATTCCAAAGATGGCAGAGAAGTCTATGGGAAAGCCAGATCAAGATCACCAATAGGATCATTGTCAGGCCATGAAGGATCCACCCGATCTAGAAGAGATCAAGAAGGACGAGGTCACAACTACAACTTGAGGAGTCGCCGAGACTATAGACCAGACTGCCAGGAGCCAAAAGAGAGTCAACCCAGCAGAAGGTCCACATCATTGGAGGTGCAGATAGGAGACATTAAAGAAAGAAGAGGAGCAAGGTATTAGCCAGGTTGTATTGTTTCATTTATATTTTTACTGATAGGCAGTCGGTTGAATTTTTGCAAGAAGCAAGTCTCGTTTTACTACTAATGTTTTCTAATACAAAAGTCTCACTACGTTGAGTGAAATGAACTTTTGTATATTTAAATATATTCTAAATTGTGGAAAGCATATGTATGTTTACATTTGTTTACCGTAACCGAAGGCTTGGCTAAACGTGCGAGAATTCATTGTATTGTTTGTTTAAATTGAATATTTACGACACGCATGAACTTACGTTGGGACTATTCTAATCCGGTGACCACACGGGGAATCCCATATTGACATCGAGGGGAACGAGATGGCCGATTTCCTTGCCAATGAAGCCAGAACCCTTGAACGCGTAACTTCTACGACTACGGTATTTGATGCCAACGCAGTCGCAAAACAAAAGCTCTGCTCAAACCCACGAAAAAAATTTTCGCTGCCAGAATTAAATTATAGCCGAGAAATTACGACAACAATAACCAGACTAAGGACAAAACATTTTAAGGGCATGAAGATTCTGCCTGATGGATCCAGATCATATGTGGAATGCAGGCACTGCCCAGGCAAGCAACAGGATCCCAAATATCTTTTTAACTGTCCTTCCGTTGTTGGTGCCCTTTTTAAAATAGACAATGACTACAGCATGGACATCCTATACTCGGATCGGGCCATGGATGTTGCCACGGCAGTGATTCACGTCTTTGGCAATATTTGACTCATTTTTTTATCTTTATTTTGTTATATACAATACCTTTGCACTTTGTCATACACGACAAAAACAGCAACAACATATTGAATATTTTGAAAATTGTATATAATTGTGCATATATAAACATATTGAAGTCTATATTAGTATATATCTGGTTTTAGGGACTCGCGGCGTAGAGAGAGGAAATTAAACATAACACTAACAGCGCTACGCAATTGGAATGGGAGTTTTATTATTAGAAACCAGATAAAATTTTTAAAGTAATTGACAATTTAAATATGTGTGAATTCAATGTTGTTGTGTGTATAAAGTGTTCAAAATTTTTTTTGTACGTCCACTGATCCAGTTCTCATTTCAGAGTGGCTGACCCTGATGTTTTGAAGATTTTGTGTCGAAGATAATAATTATGTAATTCAAAATATAATTAAAAAATCTAAGTTTACGGGTTGTGTACGGCCGGGTTTTTCCCTCCAGTGGGAGGTTTTTCCTTGGTCCTCGCCCAAATGGGTTACACCTTATATAATGAATGTAAAAGCTGAAATCTTGGAATGATAAAATTTTGAGCTAGTAGTTTTGAGTGTTTTTTACAGTATTGTTATGTAAAAGTTAATGCTAAACTAAAGTTTAAGATGTCTAGATAATTTAAGACTTAAAATTTTCAACGTAATTTATATCGGGCCATTGAGACCCTTTTATAAATCCCGTTTTTTTTTCTTGGAGGGGGGGGGCTGTGACGGGTCTATCCACGTTAATATCCAAACTAATCCTCTTGGGTAACTTTGGGGCCAGTATTTATTCTATTTCACAGCCTCTTCGGGAAAAACACGAGATAGTTATATGCTAATTAATTCGACTATATAAAGCCTAGATTTCGTAAATGTTAGTGTGAGAGAGAGAAAAAAGGAATTGTCAAACTAAATGTAAGTATCGTCTACGGATCACTTCAACGAGCTTTGCGCGTATTCGATAGTATTATAGTAAAGTACTAGATTAATCATTAAAGGAATCAAAACAATTAGATTTAGTACCGACCTGAAGTTAGCAAGAGTTCGTCTCCTTGTCAATTCTGATAGCTGAGATTACTTAGACGGGAATATTAGATTTGAATGGTAGATTTGCGTATTAGATTTAAGTATCAGGATTAATATAGGTATTAGAGAATCACTCCAAGGTTTCCACTTATAAATTGAACTTGTGCTTGTTAATTGTGTTTGTCTGTCTTCAATAAATAATTATTGTTATGGCTTTTGTTGGTGATGATATGTTTCCTCCTACACCAGGCACGTCGGGTAAAGTGAACTCAGTCCAAGATAGGACTGGGGCACGACAACATTTGCGAATATGAACATCCTTTTTATTTTTGTTCAAAACTGAAGATAAAAATTCTTCTGGTGTTTCATGTTTAGAAAGACTCCCATTTTGAGGTCAACAGAAAAAAAAATTCAAATGTACTCATTTAAATTTCTAATACTCTTATCCTTATGAGAAAATAAAATATTTTTGAAGGGTCAAAGAAAAAGTCAGTTCTTGAAAACACTAATCTAAAATAAAGTTTAAGTAAGGATCAGTGCATATAAATTGCCCAATGTAGCCAATTAAAAAACACACATAAAAGCTATTTATCTAATCACTTACATATTTTTCAAAAAATTTATAATGTTATAGAATCAATCAAAGTATTGAAAAATTAGGAATATAAAAATATGCATTATTTTTATATAGTTTGACACAGTTTAATATTAAAATATTTGAAATAACTTATGTGCTGAAATAAATTTAAAGCTTTTTTGTAATTAAATTTAATAAAAGCGTTGCGCACGAAAGATGAAATATATACATGTTAAGAATGATTTGCTATTGAATGACTTTTGGAAGAAAATTGTCCGATATTCATGCATCGCTAAAAATCATTCAACTTTTCTTAAAACTAAAAATTAAATTTTAAATAATAGTGATCAAATAATTTTATTAAGGCGATATGGTACCCCAAAAGTCATCAAACTATCGAAATTTTTACTAGGTTATTTGATACCTCGAATCTTTATAAATATGCCTGCAAAATTTCAAAGCTTTACCTGCATTTTTTATTAAGTTATGGAGCAATATATGATGCTGGACAGCAACTACCACGCTTACATTTCAGATTGTCTGCTAGAAAAGAGCCTGATAAAAAAATGAATTAATTATTTCTCTACCACGCGTAAATGATATTGACATTATATATTCAGTAACAAATCATTTCAAGAAAGAATTGTGCAGTTCGTGCAAAAATTCTAGTTTGTGTATTCAAGAGAAAATGGATTTGGTCAAGATTTAAAAGTTGTGCGTGCTTTTTATATTATTATAAATGAAAGTAAAACTTCAAAACGGATTCTCCCAAAGCACAAATACTAATTCTCATTTTGATTAAAAGATAACTAAAAATCTATTTCGCAAGAATAGAAAAATTCTCCCATTTTTAACACACTTTTATAAGTTTCACTTGCATGTAACGGAATCTTGGAACTGCATTTTCACCCACTTTAAAAGGTCAGATTAATTCGAAATTTTGCACACTTGTCAAGGACCGATGACAATACAATAATCTCATAATTTTGTTCAATTGTGCTTGTCAGAAATAACGATAATCAAATTTGGCGACAATTCCATATACCACTTCCAGATTTGGCTACTTATTGCATATACCATTTTCAAATTTGACAACTGATTCCATATAATATTTCCAGATTTGGCGACTAATTCCAGATTTAGTGACTAAAAGAATAAGGTGTAACCCTAAAGCGAGTGTTTTTAATTTAAAGCTAATGATATGCAAGTGAAAGATACACTTATGATTATTACACATAAAACAAACAAAAAAGTGTTCTTTATGTGAGAAACTGGTGGATGGGAGTGTGTTAACAATTTCTTACTATAATATATACATTTTTCTGAAAATGAAAATAAGAAAAAGACTGCGTGTGTGAAAAAAATAATAATTCATCTTCTAACTGCTAATTATTTTTTATTTTTATAAAGCAATACGTTTAGAAGTGATGATACGATTTAACATTATAGCAAAACGTATAAAAGGGGATAATACGATTGACACTTAATATTAGCATGTTTTTATTAACTCACTTTCTTGAATGTCTGTCCGGGAGGAATTTCGTAATTCTTTTTAAACTGACTTTACGATGAGCTAAGAGACTTGAAATTTGGACCATAGCTCGGAAGTGGATGACAATGTATGAAAATGTGAAAAAAGAAAAAAACGAAATCAAGGAATTTTATACTTTTTAGTCCGTTCTAAAAACATGGTATATTAAATTTCTTTTAAATTCAAACTTTTTCTTCTTAACACACTTTTATTTGTTTGACCTGTTCTTTTGAGACGTAATCTAATAAAACGATACGGGACTCATCCGAGGCCCCGTAAATGGAGAGAATAAATACACTTCAGAACCTTTAATTAATATCCATTGAAGATCAAGATTAATTCCAGCAGCCACATAATTCCGGCTCCAAATATCAAACTCAAGGACAAATTCAACAATGAATAAATGCTTGTTTAAAAAACTAAAAAACATGCTTTTATTGTAGATCGAACTAAAAATTAAATTATAGTTTTAAAAAACTAAAAAACACGCTTTTATACTGAATGAAACTAAAAAGTAAAAAAATAATTCTTAATGTAAGAATAAAATGATGAACGAGAAAATTAATGTCATTGGGGTAAAAGCGTGGGGTGCTTAGTACTACATTTTTACACTAACTCGGCATTTCGGAACAGAAGTCAAAAATTGTAACAATTGATAAATACATAGAACACCCCACGCTTTTACCCCAATGACATTGATTTTCTTGTTCATCATTTTCTTGTTCATCAAGGCAGTTCAACCTCCGTAGGCCCCCATTGTCCGAGGGAATTGCAAGTATTTCATTTCAACGTTCTGATCATCAGTAAATCTAAATTTTTTCATAGCTTTCAGAAAAACTTTTGAATTCAATATAATAAATTTTTTTAATTCTTTTTTTAATATATTTCTTTTAATTTAATTTATTTTTCTTTTTACTAAACAATGAATATTTTTCTTATAATTTCTTAAAACTATAAATTAAACATGGGGAAGTTAAAATCAATCACGCTATCATTGACAAGACAGGAGATGAAAGCCTGGAAGGGCTATGGGATCTAAATGAAAAATCAGCTAAGATGTACTTTTAAGAGGATATGGACCATCTTAGATGACACAAAAATGTGTTAATAAGACTCCTACGCGCAAACAACAAAAACATAACAGGCTCTTAAGTTGCATATTTATGTATTATTTTTAAAAAGTTGAAAAATATTGCCATTAAACTTTGAGGTTTTACAAAGGGTAACTATTGCCCGACGTTTCTAACTCTCCGAAAAGAATTAACATATGCGAGTGAATGACAAAGTGAAGTGAGAGGAAAACACACTTACTAAAATTGAAATAAACAATCACATGTAAGTATTATTTCTTGTAATGTACTAATTTTCTTTTCGAATAATTAATTCTCGTCTCAAATTATGAAATTACAATGGATCTTTTACAGATTTTTCCAAAATAACATTTTTTGAAACGAGCTTAAATAAATTCAAATGTTATCAAGATAAGTTTTCAGTACAGTGGCTCTCAAAAGTGTTCATACACTTATAATTTTCTATAAAATTTAATGTTTTCTACTAATAAAAATAAATGTATCGAGATAGAAATTTTTTTAAAAAATATCTACAGCTTCTTATTGAAATAACGTGATTCATTTTAAAAATATAGTATAAGTCTTAGATTTCATCAGCTTTTAAAATTTTCTGCATTGATATTTCTCCATTCTGTTGTGATTATTGTTCTTGCTTCACGTTTTGCTCTCATATGTCATATATTTTCTTGCTTTAGTTTCAAATTATCACTTAATATGTTCCACTGGGCTTAAATCAGTGGTTTTAGGTGTTTTCAGAATTTGGGGACAATTATAGAATCACCAGTTGCATATGTCCAGAGCTGTGGACTTGGGGTCATTATCTTGTTGTAGAATGAGGCTATCGATGATACCCAAATTTTGGATGGATAATTTAAAATTGTTCTGTAATACATACTAAAATAAATTTTATGTTTCTGAATACCATAAAATAATACCAAATTACCTTATCCTGAAACCCATTTACTCTTCCATACACCTCCATGTCCAGGCTTCACTGTACCAATTAAGTTCTAGACGATTTCTCTTTTTCCTTCTCCAAACTTCTATCCAAACCAAACCTCCAAACTAAAATTTTTTCTTCTCCAAACTAATTTGCTGCCATTGAATTTTCTGAACCTTAATGCCAAAAATAAATTGGAACATTGAGGCATTTTAAAGTTGTTGTGCACGCTAAAAGATATTCTACTAAGTACTAAATGAAGAAAGAAATATAAATTAAAATGTGGTTTTTTTTCTAAGTGTATAAAGACTTTAGCAACATAATTTTCTACTAGTTTTTTTATTAATTTTTCAAAAATAGTTATGTATTAAAAATTTATTGTTGTTTCAATAAGAACAAATTGTAGATGTTATGAAAACTTTACGAACAGTATGAGGGCCACTAAAAAGGTTTTTTACCCCCTTATTACTTGCTGCTGAATTTAAAAAAAATATTTGTGTTTTATGCAGAAGCAGCTGCTCATATTTTATATTTCCTATTGTAAAAAATTGGTTTTTGTGCAATTATGTAATATAATCCTTTATCAAATATTCTTTTTAAGTGATTAAGCAGAGTCATGAGATGTGTGTGACACTTTCTTATGTCATCTTTTCTATGATATTTTGAGGCATGGCTATTTTGTGCAGGTGTTTCTTTTTTTGTTTATTTTATGTTTGTATTTTATTGATATTTTCAGGTTTATTATTAATTGGTTTGATTTATTTTTTGTTGTATTATTTTTTATTGAATTTCTAAATCATGATAAGCAGTAGAAATAAAAAAAAAAAAAAAAAAAAAAAAAAAAAAAAAAAAAAAAAAAAAAAAAAAAAAAAAAAAAAAAAAAAAAAAAAAAAAAAAAAAAAAAAAAAAAAAAAAAAAAAAAAAAAAAAAAAAAAAAAAAAAAAAAAAAAAAAAAAAAAAAAAAAAAAAAAAAAAAAAAAAAAAAAAAAAAAAAAAAAAAAAAAAAAAAAAAAAAAAAAAAAAAAAAAAAAAAAAAAAAAAAAAAAAAAAAAAAAAAAAAAAAAAAAAAAAAAAAAAAAAAAAAAAAAAAAAAAAAAAAAAAAAAAAAAAAAAAAAAAAAAAATAATGTCCGTAAGATTGAACTGTATCATTAGAAAAGGTATTACTTCTTTGTATTAGTTACTATTTGTGTTTATCAGAAAATTCATATTTAATTTATTGAATAATATTTGACATTATTTGATTTTACTATGCATTTGTAATCCATTTTTAAAAATTCTTTTTCTAGAGCAAAAATTAACCATTATTTGTCTGATATCTTCTTTGTTCTTGAATTTTTTGCCCTGCAAAAGAATTTGTAAGGACAGAAACAAGTGATAATTGGAAGGTGCTAGGTCTGGGGAGTATGGTGGATGCGACAGAATTTTCTAGCCTTGCTCTGCGACTTTCTGACGAGTCCCCAAAGCAACATGTGGCCTGGCATTGTCATGAAGCAGTATGATGTCCTACTTATTGAATATCGCCAGCCTCTTTTCTTTGAGTGTTGTTTTTAGTTTATCCCATTGCTGACGGTACCTCTTCGAATTTAGCCTTTTGTTTGGTTTCAACAGCTCAAAATGTATTGGTTCTCGAATGTCCACTGTATACACAACATTCTCATGTTCAGGCTCAACTTCGGCTTAGAGGTGGAGGGTGCAGGTTTTCCGGGTTCATAATATGCCCTTTTCTTTAGGATATTTTCATTTCCTGTCAAAGAAGGGTTTGATTTTGTTGTGTGCAAGCAGAGATGTGTATATGATGATTTGATCATTCAAATTCTTTCTTAACTTATGTGGTACCCATCTCACAAACCCTAGTTTCCGTATATGATCTGAAATGGTTTGTTGAGCTGAATCAAGACTATCTGCAATCTCCAATGTTGTCAACTAAGGATTTTGCTCTAACATGATCTTTACTGTATCATTGTCGATCAAAGAGGGCCTCCCAGAATGTGGCTTATCAGAAAGGTCAAAATCACCTACTTGAAATTTTTCGAATCATCTTCTGAATGTTCTATTAGAAACTATACCTTCACCAAACACTTTCAATAATTTTCTACATGCTTCTGTAGCATTTCTTCCTTGTTGGAATTCTTACAAAATACAGTGGCATAAATGGACTTTATCAACAGCCGTGGGTAAACGATCACATCTCCCTTAATACTAACATGAATCATCTTTGTTTCAGTTCATTTGCTAGATCAGTATGTATACATTCAGTGATAAAAAGAGAGGGCGGGTTTTCTTTTAAGCCCTAAATTACTAACAGATAAAACAAAAGTCAAATGAAGAATCGGATGAAGTGCTAGGCAGATATAAAAATTCATCACTTATTATTACTGTATTTCATTTTAATTTAGCAAAGTCGTAAATAATGTACATCTGCTATGCTTTTTTCAAGTAAAGTAGTATTACAATACTTGGAAAGCATAGAGAGCATTTAAAATGATGATTATTTGGTTTAGATATATAAATTCAATCAAATGAAGCAGAATGAAAAGAAAGCACAATGGAATGTATCATTTTATTTCTTTTTTCTTGAAATCATTTTTGCATCAGACAAAGAACTCTCCTTATTAAAAGTTGCATTATTTATGCTAGAATATAATCGAACTTTAGGTCAATCTTATCCCTAGATTCAGAAACAAAGAATAACGTAAGTGATACATTTTGTCTTGCGTAAAAATTTAAAAACGAATATTATTTTACAGTGTTCGTGTCTCTCTTAGTGTTCGTTATTATTTAAGTTACCAGGTTATCTGTCATTAGATTTCCCATTTTAGTAAATATTATAAATACTCTTGAATGTTATACATTATTTACTTCATTTACTCAAACTCCGGTTGATTTTGTATTCAGTTATAAGTTTAATATTAAATACTTTTACGTGATATGTAAAGGTACAATATGTTATTTTTTGGCAATCCTTTGTTTATATGTATACACTTGCTATAAAAAGTTACGTTCACCTGTAACAAACCATACAAAAAAGATAAAATTTAATAGAAATAGAATTTTTTTCTAACAATATTTCATGAATTTGTTTACCATTATTTAAATATTAAGCATGCAAGAATTTCTTAATTTTGAATTAAAACTACATAAGATAATGGGAGTTTTGTAGCGAAGTACACATCATAGGAAGAAAAAGTGTGCATTCACTATTTGAATATTCTTGACTCTTGAAATTTTTATCAACAGGTATTATAGGTTTACAAAGTTTTTGCATTCAGTTATTAAGTAAAATAGCTTAAGAAAGTTGTGACGCAATAATTTTAATGTTTCTGTTAGATACAAAGCAATTAAAGGGCATGAAAAATAAAAGTAAGGAAATTAGTACCAGTAGGGGGGGGGGTACATGGCAAGCAATGGAAAGTTGGAGCATGTTGAATCAATTATGAACAAATATGATTATCTCGATATCCTAAAAAACAATTTAAAGGAAAATGCCACCAAACTCGGCCTAAGATTGTCATTTTGTTTCCAACAGGGCAACAATCCTGATCATACCGTTGAGATTGTGAAGCTTTGGCTCCTGTATAATGTCTCAAATGAAGCCAATGCAGTTGCCTGGTCTGAATCCTATAGAACACATATGGGATTTTCTGGAACGAAGGATTCGTCAACACCATATATCTAGCAAGGATATGCTGAAGAGTGTTCTTAAGGACGAATGAAAGAAGATAAGCTCTGAAGTAACCCCTAGACTTGTTAATTCAATGCCTAAACGACTTAAGGAGGATCTCAAAAGACGGGGTTATCCAAACAGCTATTAAATAGCTCATTATTCTTTTTAAGTAATTTTTATAATTACTACTAAAACAGTGAATGCAGACTTTTTCTATTTGATTTTTGTTGGTATTGCTACAAACCTGCTTTAATTTTAAAAGCTATGGGGGGAAAGCAAACTGAGTTAACTTTTCTTATTCTCAATACTTGGAATTTTTAACTAAATAAAATATAATTTTTTAAAAATTTTCAAACTCCGGTTTTAAATCCCCCCCCCCCATTATTTATGTAAGCAGTAGTTGGTGAATGCAGACTTTTCTATTGAGTGTGTATATATATATACTTATATATATATATAATTTACACTCATATATATATATATACACTTACATATATATATATAAGATCCGGCTTGGGGCCCAAGACCAGACTGCGGGAGGGGGGCGATTATTTTCTACTATGCCACTGGCTAAATATGTGTCAAATGAATATGTGCATACTTGTTGAAACTGATTGTAACTGGAATAGACAGAACTTTTCGATAGACCTAATATAAACATATGGGAAGGGAATGTTTCAAAATTGAGTTCTTTACGTTTGTTGTTGAAATGAGCATGTGGTTTTTGTTTATAGTGTGAAGATGGGATTTATTTTCTCTAAAACATTTTATTTGGGTTTACAGTTTAGTTTTTAATGGATAATTAGATCTTGTAGAAATCTGGTTTTTCTTACTTTTTTACAAGGGGTCGACTTGTATAAGTGCGGACAATAAAATGTTTAAAAACTTGTACTTACATGGAAAGTGGCTGAAGTAAATAAAGTATATTAATACAAAATATATAAAGCATATGCTGTTCATATAATATATATAGAACAATATTGAACAATGGATTTAAATTTTGGTATTTTCATGGAATTAGGCTTAACTATACAGAATCCTCTTTCTTGTCAGTGACACTCGCGACAGAAACCTGCCACCCTGGCAGTACGCAGGCGTTTGGGTTCTACGTCCCGAAAGGGTTAATGACGCAGAAGATCTTTTACTTGGATTGATAGACACATTATCTATAGTACAACTAATCTAAGTTTTAATTTTAAAAAACCAACAGACATTTTTGTATATTGTAAGAGGCACATAATGAGTTAACATTGCAAGAATATGCTAACCAATTTGGTTCAATTGCGAGAAAAATAGATCTTGCACTTAGGAGGTTATAATTAATTTGATAAAAAGACTAAGTTAGAACGGAAAAAGCAAGTTATAATATATGAAGGTGGAGTATATAAAAAGTCTTGAAACAAAGCAATCATTCATGGAGTGGATTGCCTTATAATGGAAAATAGTTAAACTTCTTTAAAAAAGTAAAGGAATTAATTTGTTAACAGTACATTTTGCACCAAATGTATTTTTGTTGCAGTTTTGAAATTGTGCCAAATATATAAAATTTTGGCACCCTATAGTTTTCATTCCAAGATGGCAGCTTAGCACTTAGAACCCAACATGAATAATTTAATTGAATGGCTTATTTCTGATAAAAGAGTACAGTTGCATTAATATTTTTTTTAAAAGTATAAAATAAGCAAAAATGTACTTTTTTTTTTGTGGAAAATAAATTTAGAACATATGTGCACCAGGATTTGAACAAAAACAAATGAGGTATTTAGAAATGCCAGAAAAAATATGGCAATTGAAATATGGAGGAAATCAATAATAATATAATAATGATTACTAAAAATATCAGCCTGAAAAAAAAAATTTTTGCTGGAGGAAAAAACTGGTTTTGCTGAGTTTTTAGTCCCCGATTTTTCAAATATGTATTCCTTGAATATATTTTCAATAGAGGCTAAAATATATTTTAAAAAATTTGCAAAATTTTCAATGCATCCAAAAATTTTGAGTTCCTTTAATGAATTTCATTGAACAAGGAACTTTTAAAAATGCATGAATTAAAAGCAAAATAAATGGAATTTTGCAGTTTGTGTACTACCTTTGAAAAAAGAATGTCTGATATAGATTTACTATTGTCGTCATATAAATTTGCACCATAACATCTGCAATAAAGCATATAGTCATCAAATTTCATTACGTCCGAAATTAACAGAATTTTATAAGGATAATTTTTAAAAAAAAAACAGAACTCTTAGGTAACAAATTGGATAGAAAGTGCGAATTCAGCAATCCTTTCATTCATAAAAATTGAAAGCAAAGCCCTCATATTCTTTAAAAAAAAAAAAAAAACTGCTACTCATCTATAATGTTTGAAATGGCAATGTTTGAATAAACTATAGAAGACGAAGGCTTTAATCTAGACAGTGCAAAGTATGAAAATGGTTGAGTTTGAAAACAAATTCTAATTAAAATTATTTGAATTTTATAGGGTTTCCTCTATTAAAACAATCAAATGAAAAAATAAAATATGTAATAATGATGCCAACCACAGAACCAAACACTACAAATCAAGATAACCATATATTAATGTTTTTGCCCAATTTGGAAACTATCAACAATTTGGCATGTAGTGAACTGATGCTAAATTAGTGTAAAAGTAAAATACTCATGAGAGAGCTTTGCATATGAAATTAACTGTAGTTAAGTTGATATGTTTCAAGATCACAATTGTGTGTGTATTTTGGACTTGTATATCTATTTCCAACATCCTAATCAGAAAGTGAAATGTTACAAGTTCATATATTTCAAAAACATCAATTGCAATGTATGATGGTAGATTAGCAAGAAATTTTTTTCCTATGTAAAAAAGTGATATAAAATAGACCATGCTTGTCTAAAGTGCAGCCCAAATGCAAATTATTAAAATATTTCAATTTACACATTTTTATTAAAAAAAATATATGTATGCTCAAAATATGCAGCATTAATTTTCAATTTAATTCAAGAATTTGAAAAAAGATTTCAAGATTTTGGAAAAAACGAAGAGTATTTCAGTATATTTTCTATCCCGTTTTCTCTAAAAATAAAAAAAATTACCTTCAAATCTTCAAATGGAATGCATTGAACTACAAAGTGACATTCAGCTAAAAGAAAAATTTGGGAATGTTTCTATACTGGAGTTTTATAAAAATTACCTAGACCGCGATAAATATTCTCATTATCACACTAATGCTTTATTAATGTCTTCAGCTTTTGGCAGTAGTTATATTTGTGAACAGTTATTTCCAAGAATGAAGCATACAAAAATAGGACAAAGATCACTGACAAGCATCTTGAAAATGCATTAAGAATTGCAGCTTCTTCTATTGAACCCGATATCGATTTGCTTGTGTTCTACACAAACGCAAATTCATTCATCTCATTAACTGGATTTTTTTTTCATCTTTATGAAATCCAAACCAAATGAAACAAAACTTTTACAGATTTAAAATAAATGTGTATCTATTTGTTTCTAATTCAAAATTTAAAAAATTATAATATAAATAAGTTAATTTATTTTACTAAAACTACATAAAGTTAATTTTTATTTTAATTTGTTAAAAAAAATATTGATGTGCGACCCAGAAAAAATTATTTTTGCTATGCGTCCCACAAGCTGTCATAGTTTAGACACCCATGATATAGACTATCAAAAAGGTCTATAATTAGCTAAATATAAATATCCTGAGGACAAACTGCTCTTAAGAATTTTAGTACTTAAAAGTATGAGCCCATCGACCATTTCCAGCAAATCAGAAACCAAATGCAATGTTATAAAGCCAATGAAAAATGGAAACTTTCCTGCATGTGCTTAACCCCTTAACGTTTGCATAATTTTTAAATAAATGGTCGTAAATGTGCCTATTTTTTTATTCAAGAAAATTTTATAAAACTGAATGTATGTTCAATTTTTGTAATTACTTTTAAATTGTAGGCAAGTTTTTAGCTTGAAATACAAAAATTAATTTTTAAGAAATCCAACAATTACGGGTATTATGACTGAATTTTGGTTTTTCATCAAAGGGAGAAATAATTAGAAAATGTGCTTTAAACATAAAGGAGAATTTTCTTACACTTACACATTATGTAAAAGTACAAAAGAAATTTTTCCTTGCGGAAGAAATTTCAAGGCATGAGATAAAAAGAACAACATGCCATGCAATAATACTAATCCATCATCAGTGCTCTCACATTCATTATCCAAACTTTCAAAAAAATAAATTATTTCTGAATCACTCTCAGGTTTATTCATACTTAAAACTACAATCCAGTTCATTTCCTGACTAACTCTATAATGAATACAATATTAAAAATACATATATATTATCACATAACGAAACCTACGTATATTCACGAAAAGTAACAATAAGTAACTGAGCTAAGGTTACAAAAACATATCGCTGATTTATATGTTTGATTGTGCTAACATTTAGTTTAAAATAAAATATATATATATAGCTATTTCTAAACATGTTACTAATAATCTGGTATTGCCATCTAGTGAGAAATATATATGATTCCAGGCATAAAAAATAGATAGTTTTAATCTTTTTAGTGAGTAACTTTTAAACACTCTCCCCCGGGAATATCATGGGCACGAGAAATAGTGGGGGAAATTTCACCTCTTTATTGCGACAGGAGCTTGAAAGAAGAGATTAAATACAATGTTCTTTATTAGGTTTTAATTTTCTTCTCATACATTTTTTGTGAACAGTGATTAAAATTTTAAACATACCTTCTAAGGAAGAAGTTGTAGTGGATTATTTCCAAAGCTACAGGATCGTTTTATAAAACAGAAAGTGTCAATGGATACACACAAATATGCAAGAACTTATGCTTAATTTCCTGATGGGGGAGACATGTGCATGAGAAAAGTGTCATGCTTATTAAATTTTGTCTAAGAATTATTTTATTAATACATGTATTTTTCCTCTCTAAATTTAGTTTAAATGTTTATTACATAATAGAATATAAAGATAGAGTAAAGATTTCCTTATAACTGAAGAATTATTACTTATATGTTACCACTAAAGTGCAGAAATCGGCTTTTTTACAAATTATGTAGATTATGTGCAGTTTTTTTTTTTAATCTTCTGGCCCTTTCAAAATATGGCATGCTTTACCTATGTGGGTTTAATATAATATTATATATTAGGTACTTATGCATTATCGCAACGATCGCCAATGTTCAAGCTACTTCGCCAAGTTGGCAACCCTAATTTCGCATATGTTGTATTTGCAGAATTGGCAATCATGTGTGCCTCGTTGCATTTAATGTCGCCAATAGGTTGGAATAATATGTAAGTATCATGTATAATTGATCCAAATAATAAAGATTTACTCAGGCAGGAAAAAATCTTTTCTATGCAGCTCATTTTATACATTATTAGTAATTGTTGTAGCAAGCATATTTTAGTTCATTCATATTTGCTCTTTTTTTTATTATTATTATTACTACTATTATTTTAACCTCCCATTGTGACCAATGTCTTGATTCCGTCCAAGATTTTGAAAATATTAATACGAATTATATTAATCTTAGTTACTATTTTTATTGACAAGTTTTTATTACATTATTATTGTCAATTTTTCTATAAAGATTTACAATAAATATTTACAAATTCTTGGTAGGGAAATTTCTGGAATACTGCACACTTGATCTGAGTTTTCTTATTTTTCGCCAGGCCACATTTATTACCACTAAAGCTCGGAAACTGTTTAATGTGCACATTACCTATCTAATCTGCAGATGAACTGATTTGCTCTTTTAATGTGCTGAATCAAGAGGCTTCTGCATTTTACCTAAATAATGTGCACATTAATTGCTTCCATATCATTAAAGTTCAAAAGTTCATTTTCCGCCCCTCCCACCACTTTTGGTTTCACCAGTATCTTGTTATTAATGATTGCTTTTATTTCTCATAATTTGTGCTGGCTATCAGTGCATAGCACAGCTAATTCTGTCTCCAAAATTTGTTTCTGCGAGTTAGTGTATAAATTTGTACTGTGATTTTTAAAAAAAAAACAGTTAAGTTAAACTCTTTGTGTGCAAACAATCACTGAATTGTTGAGTAAAATAAAGTGCAAATCTTTTTAGCAAAAATTCGAAATTTAATAGTACCTTAGTGACAAAGCAAAAGTACCGTATTTTCCTGTATATAATCGACGGATTATGCGTTTAAAACATTTCAGATTTCCTTGCGCGTATCATACACCGTTGTGGAAAATATGATAAAAAACATTCTCCATCAGAAACATGTACAGTGAAGTTTTGAAAGAAATGCAATTTATGTGTTAAATAACATATGGCGCTGAAACCTTTTTCTACTCTGCCGATATATCAGCTACAGTCAGTTTTGTTCGTTTATGTTCACGAACCAATTCCGCTCTTTGGAAAGATATTACAGTTGCTAGTCATTTCGCATTCTGTAATGACCTCAGCAGTTTCATGCTGAAAATATTCAAGCTCGTGTATCATGTTGAAGCAGCAACCTGTACATTACATGACTGATTTTGAACTAAATGTTATAAAAAAGGCTACCGAAGTAGGCAGTAGGAAACTGCATGATTGTTTAACTTTGACAAATCAAATATTCAATTTGTTGGGGGTAGGAACAAGGCTTATTTTGAAAAATGTGACCCAAAGCTTTTTAATTAAGAACTCGATAAAGCACACCCCAGTGAGAAGGTTGAAATACTCTGAAATCCACATCTGCAACTCATACCTGCAGGACTAACAAAGAAATTACAAATTTTAGATGTCGGAATTAACAGATATCAAAATGGACAGTTTAGAAATTATGGTAACTATAAATATCTGATAGAGAAAAGAATTTTATAAAAAAAAGATTTTTGTATAATTTATTACTTATAATTTTAATCATATTGTGTGTATTCTTTTTTATCTGACACTACATTATCGGCAGTATAAATCTGGGATTATTCATGGTAAAAATTGCTGCATATTACAGGGGTAACTCTGAAATTTTTGAGATACTCCTAGGTTTTTAAAGTTATATTTACAAAATTTTAGGAGTGTTCAAAGTAGTTTCCTCCAGCATCAATGCGCTTTTGAAGACAAATTTTCAACTAATTAAATGCCTCAAACCATTCATTTCTTGGAATTGATGAAAAAAATGCATTTATAGGCCACATCAATCTCTTCTGAATGAAAACATCTGCATAGTTTCTTTTTTAGATTAAAAAATAACCAAAAGTCACACATAGCTAGATCCAGATAATAAAGTGAATGTTTTATCACTTTAGTTTGTTTTTGTTTAAGAAACTCAACTGTTCATCCAACTTTATGAGAAAATGCATTGTCTTGGTGAAGCATTAGACCCTAACACTTCTTGGAGAATTTCTGGAAGACATTTAGTGGTATACCAGTTTGCTGTTACCGTCTTCTGTCTTTCCAACTTGATGGCTTTAACCAATCCCGTACTTTTAAAGAAAACTTCAATCATTACTTTTTAAATTGCTCGTTGTCTTTTCACCATTGTTGGCGTCGGATCATCTTCAAACACCCATATTTTGTTTGCTTTCTTGATGTGTTGGAGCATCAAAAAAAGGTATGTACGTTTCTTCACCCGTTACAATTTTAGAAATGATGCTGTGGCCACCCATCATTTTGCAGTTTAAGGGTTTCTTTAATGATTCTGACACACTCCTTTTTTTGGTGCTCAGTTAGATTATGGGGAATTCAACAGCAAACTACTTTTTTCATATGTAATTTTTCATGAATAATTTTGTGTATTTCTGCAGATCCAAAGCAAAATTCTTTTTGTATCATTTGGTATGTGCAGTGATTATCAACCATTAACATTTTTAGTATGGGATTACTGCAGATTGCGGCTTTGCTGTGTGTCCTTCATCTTGAAAAGAATTGCGACCACTGCAAAATTCTTTAAACCATCCGAATACTGTAGCATAACATGGAGATTCATGACCAAATGTTAATTGCAGTCATTGCAAGCATTCCTCTTGATTTAATCCAGCTTTGAAATTATGGAAAGTCATGGCAGCTTAATGTTCTCGCGTCAACTCCATTTTCTCTTCTGTCAAAAATTTATTCTATGCTAAACAACTTGAAGTAAGTCAGTAAAAGTCTTCTTCTGTTAATTTTGTTTTGTGATTTATCCTCTGTGCATATCTCAAAGTTTAGAGTTACTTTGTATATGGCGCTACAGATTATGGAACATTTTTTATTTATGCACTCGAGGGAAAAAACTGCTTTACGGATAGTATTCCGCTGTGGTTTATATACAGTAAAATACGGTATAATTTCATGCTTGAAGTTGTTGATCAAATAAAAGTATCAAAAGATTCAATCACGTCCAGTTTGTCAAATAATTCAAAGGTATGATGTGTTGAATATATAAAGCTGTGAAAAAGTTTGCTCCTTCCAAACTTATGACATATTGTATTCTACTTATTTGTCAATTGGCCAAGGTGGAAGAGATCCATGTTTGTATTTGTATATAATCGACATTCTCTCGCATCACATGATCAACGTAACATTCTATGTCAATGAATAGTCTCATATTACATATGATATTCGTCATATGTCACAGATCAATTGGAGAAAAGTGACAACAGATGCCACTTAATGGTATTGTCATTATTTCCGTACACTAACAGCATATGTTGACTATTCATTAAAAAGAAGTATTTTGAAAATGTATAGTAAATTAGTTTTGCATGCATTTCTATACATGTTAATAATGTATCAATTTGACCTAGACTGGTAAAATCGGCACAGTATTCAAGAAGCTTAAACTTTCCGTCTTATTCAGATTAGCAATGGATGAAATTCACCTAACATCTGCTTTTGAAATGGGATGAAATAATCAATTTACAACAATCCCTTTCCTTGCATTTTTATGTTTTTGTTGACAAGGAGGACATAAATTTAAAAACATTTTTATTTTAGCTTGGGTTTTGATTTCATGAAGTGTATTTAATTGCTTGATTATTGGGTCTATTCCACTATAGCCGATTGACAAAATCAGTAGATTACAATATGTCATAAATTTGGCATGGGCAAACCTTTCGCATGTTCTAGAACATCTGATGGCTCAATGAATTTTTCCATCTTGTACTGTCAACACATCATACCTTTTAATTATCGGATAATCTGGAGGTGATTATATCTCAGAAACTTTTATTCGCTTTAGATCTTCAAGTATGAAATCATACATTTCTTTTGTCACTGAAATACTATTATGTTTAGTATTTTCATTTGAGAGATTTCTAAAGAATCTTTTCTTTATTTCACTCACCAATTCAGTGATTGCTTGCTTACAATTAGTTAAATTTATCTGTTTTTTAAAAAAATCACAGCACAAATTAATGCAACTGCCGGTGACAAGATGCTGTTGAAATCTAACTGAAAGTGGAGGGAGAGGGGAGGAGTAGGGGAAAAAATATAAAATAAACTTTTGAACTTGATTAATATGGGGAAGTTGTTAATGTTCACGTTGTTTTGGTAGAATGCAGAAACGTCTTGATTTCAGACATTAACAAAAAGCAAATCAGTTTATCTGCTCATTAGATAATGTGCACATTAATAGTTTTTTAGCTTTATTAGTAATATTTTAGAATTAATTCTAAACATAAATTTTAAAACTGTTAAAAATTATTGAAAGGTTAATTATTTAAAAAAATCTATTTTTGATCACTCATCTTATTAATTGGCATTTAATTCATCATTAAATTAGCTCAGAAGCTTTAAATGTAAATGGTGCAGTTAAGACAGAAATGTTTGTTACACTTAATGCAGCATTTCTTAGTTTGATTTTTCAAGATGGACAGTAAATCTGGTTTTATTTTATCTGACCAAGCTTCTTTACAGTATTGTAGCATAACAAACTGTTTAATTTTTTGCCTCCCTTTTTTGGAATCGCTTGAATCTGAAATTGGCATGTAAATTGCATTTCATTACATCAAAAGTTATTTGCTTTAGGAATAACCTTCATTCTATAATGCCTTGTTTCCGGTACTTCCATTTGATAATTCCTATTATAGAAGCTTTAATATAATTTAACAATTTATTCCAATGTTTTAAAAGAGGGAGAAAGAGCTTTCAATTTTCTTTGGCAACTTATTTCATTCAATGAACAGAGATTTCATTATATCAGTAGTATCTACACCACTTCTAGAAAAGCTATAAAGTTTTAATTTTACTGGATTAGGGAATTACTGAAGTTTTAATAGATTTTCTTATTGTGAAGAGTTGAAATGACCAAAATAAGTCTGTTTTTCTTTGTTGGTTTTGTGAGAGTTCCATGCACCTTTTTCATTAATCCTAATAAAGCAGTGCACTATTTGTGGTTCTTCATTTTCACAAAACCTTCAACATCATAAACATATTACCATTATTAAGTGTAGTTGTATAACTATGTCATAAATCAGGGTGTATAGCTGAAAAATATGGAGGTGAAACACACTATTTTGAAAGATTTAACTAGAATTAAACATGAATTAAAACATTGAAACTCTCAAGTTATTTCTCATACTGGACATAAAATTGAAACAGCAGAACTCGGATAATGAGAAATTCTCATGCAAGGGTTGATGCAATGCCAAAATGCCCACTAGCCCCAATGTACAAAGATCATTAATTACACTTTCAGTGTATCCATAACTAGCAGGAAGTTATAAATAAACTAGTGTTAGAAAGCAAAACTTGGCCAGTATTATGGTAAATAAATTATTCATTTTTAAAATACCATAAAAAGTCTCAAAGAACAAATTTCACTTTTAAAAACTGACAGGTCACCGCCTGAATAATATTGTTGTAATTTATTTGAAATTTAACTTTTTTTTTGAAAAAAAGAATTTAAGTTACAAAATGCAATATGTGCTAGTTTAGTCAACCATCAAGAATTTTGGAGAAAAAAAAGACATCACCAGAAGCTGTCATTATTATTATTATTATTATTGTGTTTGAACCTGTCTAGGAATATGTTCCATGTAAGTCCAATATAGTTTAAATTTAGATTTTTAGGTAAATATGTTTTGGTACAAAACCTTTGCCAATTTATTGATCAGTGGGCTAAAACACAAGTACTGAAATTTCTATAGAAGCAACAGTACTCTTTCTACTTTGAAAAAATGGAATTCCATTGTAATGCTATTTTGTGAGGGCATGATTTCATTACTTTAGAGCAGTGATTCCCAAAGTTGTCTATGTCGGCCAAAAATTAATTTAGAGGTCTATGAGGAGTAAGGGGGGGGGTCTATGATAATGGCTCTCATTAAACTAGATCATGAATTTAATTTTAAAAGAAAATTTTTAATCAAGTGGAAACCACAAATTTTACCTGTCTGACAGATTGACTTACTAAATTTAAAGAGGTTAATTTACATTTAGAAGGTGATAGCATATATATATATAAATTTTATTGAAAAAATAACCATTTCAGCATTTCTTTCCTGAGTTAAGCTAAAGAAATATAATTCTGGAGGTCCCGAATTTTTTTTCTAAATTTGTCACAGACAATCTGTCAGAACGTTTAACATTTAACTGCACTTTTATTCAGATTTTGAAACCAGGTTTGAGTGAGAATGCTTTGACTATGGCAATACCATAGTAAGCAATGAATTCATATTGAAAAAGATATCACATTACAATAGGAACTGATCTTAATAAGCACTAAGAAGACCTTAAAGTTCAGAAAAGGATGCCAGCAATTTTGGCATTAAAAGTCAAACCTGTTATTTGTCCCAACATATGGAATATCGTGAGGAAGTTTTTCATTGGTAGTGTGAGGGAGTTTCAGCGCAAATGCTAATCTCCAAAAAAAAATAATAATGAAGAAAGAAAGAAAAAAAACTGGACACTTCTTCCAAGAGATTTAAGGTTAAACCAGACAAGATTGATACCGAATGTTGAAAATTTGATATTGCAGTGTGTGCTAGAGTTTATCCCTCCCATTAAAAAATTTGTTTATTGTTTAGTTAGTTTATTTAACAGTTTTATTTATTAACTTTTAATTTAATTAACATGTACTTTTTAAATTTTAATCACTATACTTTTAGAAATTTAATTCTTTTAAAGTAGGAGTAGTAGTACCAGCTTTCAAAAAGACATTTAAGTTGATAAATTTGCAAGAATTCATTATTAGTTAAGCAGGGGTCTACCCCAAACCGAAAAACATGGCAAGGGGTCTATGAGACAAAAAAGTTTGGGAACCTCTGCTTTAGAGCATTAAATGATAACTAATGGCAATGTTATGTGTAATTTTCAACCACTATCAGATGGAACAATTGAAGTCTGATTTTAAGATTTGAATTTTTTTTTATTTTGGAAAACTGATCAAAGGTGTAAATACATAAGTATCATACTCTTGAGCAAACAAAAAGGTGAAAATTTCATCTTTGGAATTTTTAAAGATAAAAGGAAACATTAAACTCACAAAAGCACAGACTGCATTTCAAGGCACCAATATTTCACAATTAATTGGACATCATTTTTGAAATGTATATATAAAGTCTTAATGGAGTAAGAAGATAATGTTGTATGCAAAAAAGTATGCTTTTTGTCCTGCAAGTTTTGAAATGTATAATAAGCTTTTAAATTTTTAAATAGTATTTAGTATTTTTATTACATTCCTCATGTGTTCAGTTTTCTAGCATCAGATATATATTTTGAATTTCCTATGTTATTTTTTAAAATGTTTGTACTGTCAGGGGGAAAGGGATATGTTAATTCATACACATACACACAAATTCTGAATTTTCACAAGTAATATGCTAAAAGGACTTATAAAGGAAATTGCTTCAGTCATTGTATGTATATTTGTTCGTAGACATTATTATTAATGTATAATTTATTTTGCTTTACAAATAATGTGCTCAAATTTTTGAAGTGTCCATTTCCCAACAGTGTGTATATATATATATATAAATTTTTTTGTTAAAATGAATCCATTTTCTTTAAAACTCACAAAACAGAACAACATATTCACAATAAACAGAAATTTTGAATGTAGAACTGAAATATGTTCTTGTATTAAATCATGTGAATATTGAATTAAGTGAAACATCCTAAATTTCTATGCTTTTTTTTAAATATTTATGATGTTTACCTAAAAAAATACAACTACTTAACTAAAAATAAAACCACTTTTTTTCGGTCATGTCAATTTCTGTGACAGTAAGTAGTCTTTATTTGACAGAAAATGAAGAATAGACTGAGATTATTAGCTTAATTTGTGTTGTCTAAGTTGGCATGATCTGTAAAAATGTTGACTTTTTATTTCTATCATTCAAGTAATAAATCGGAGAATTTTTCTAAAATTTTATTTAGTTTTTATATGTAAATTCTCTCTGTGTGTGGCACTTTTAATTAGTATTTTTATTAAATTGTATATTTAAAAGTTAATGCATGACTCTTTGGAATCGCCTATCTTATATTATCTGACCTTTTAAATTACATTTTTGAATATACAAAGTTCAAATTAGAGCATAAATTTTTTCTTATTTAATTTGAATTGTCATGTGGCGAAAAGGGAAGACCAAACTCCATTTTGTTTAGTCTTCGCTTGAAATTTTAATTTTATTTCCGACTGAAGTTAAGAATTATATATAATTTTCACATAATAATAATATAAAAATACCTTTCAATGGAGTTAGCCTCATTGTTTATGCTCAGTGGCCTCAAACATCTAATATGATGTGATATGTAAGTTAAGGATGAATTGTGCTTGAAAGGTTCAAAAAATTACGTTGTGCATTGATATTTTTCTGTCTGTTGTTTATTTTTCAATGCTTATAACTGAATAAACAACATTAAATTAAAATCTCTCTTACTGTTTATATATATATGTAATAAAACTTACCTTTGGTGTTATTTCTTTTTGTAAGAATGTTTTTAATTTTAAAGAGGCTTAGTGAAAGTTAACAGTTACCACGTGTATTACTTGCATTAAAACATCTTACAGTGGTGGCAAAAAGTCCTGAACACACTCATTTTTTAGCGTAATTTTTGTGTTTGGCTTCATTTTTCGTTGTGAAATTATCGCACTATCTTAAATATTGTTATTGATTTTAATGTATTTTTTATGCTGATTTCAAATCTACTACTAGTTTCTTAATGACTAAAATATTTTTTGTAGTAAAGCTGCCTGAACACAATAATGTGAAATATGTACAGAATAAAACAATATAGAATAACATAATATGCAAAGAAAAATAACACGAAAATTGAAAAATACGATATATTTAATAAGCATTTTGAAAATTACATTGTTGTCACATTTTAGAAAATCAATATTTTATGGGCCAGCTGTTTGCTTTAATTACGGCTCTACATCTTTTTGGCATGGAATGCACCAATTTCAGAAGAAGATCTTTCGTGACAATATGGTTGAAGGAAAATATTAAAGCTTTAATTAATTCACGTTTGTTTGAAGGTTTTTTTCTTTGAAATTTCATAACCAATTGTAAACCATAAGTTCTCTCTCGGATTAAGATAGGGAGACTGTCCTGGCCAGTTCATTCTATTCACAGTATGGTCTTTCAACCATTTCTGGACTACCTTTGCACGATAACAAGGGACGTTATCGTCCTGAAAAATCCATGACTGATTCCCAAAAAGATCTCTCGCAGTTGGTAGCAATTTATTTTGTAGTATTTCAATATAATTCATGGCTTTCACTGTTCCGCTAACGATGTGAAGTCTTCCAACACCATGAGAAGACATGCAACCCCATACCATCACTTTTATCGGGTACTTTACTGTGGACTTCAGTCACTGAGGGCTGAATTCCTCATGAGTGCGTCGTCTTACATAGGCACTACTTTGGTTGCCAGAAATACAAAACTGACTCTCGTCACTAAATATTACCTTTTCCCAGTCTTTAATAGTCCATAATGAATGTTCCCTTGCACACGTCAATCGCCTCTTGCGTTGAAATTCAGTCAGTAATGGTTTTGGGCGCGCTTTACAGCCTCGTAACCCAATTTCCAGCATTCTTCCTCTAACAGTTCTTGGGCACACACTCACATTTGATGTCAAATTCCATTGTTTCAATATTTGCGAGGAATTAAGCTTTCTGTTTGAAAGTGAGATTCTGTGCAATAACCTGTCTTCACGTAAAGATGTTTTTCTTGGTCGCCCCCTGCCCGCAATAAAATTTATTTCAGAAAATCTTTTCAAAGTTCTCACAACAGTAGAAAGGCCACATGGTACTTTAGCAGCAATTTGGCGCATAGAATAACCTTCTTCCTTAAAATGTATTATTTTGTACCTTTTATTCTCAGGCAGATATGAAAATTTAGCCATAATTCCAATATTTTCCACAAACGCACTTCAAATTGCTTTCGATACACTATTTTCCACAAGCACACACAACTGCATTCAATACAATAAACCACGTTTCACCTTTTTCTTTCAACCCTTTATCGCTACTGCTCTCTGATTGGTTGAAATAACGGAGCATTTCATTGGTGGAAAACACACTCACTCATTCTAACCGTGACCTTGTGCTTTCTTGTCAAGGTTTTTTCAACATATCAATGAATCTATTTACTTTAGATGAAATCTACAAACAAATTTGAAATCAGCATGAAAAAATACATTAAAATCAATAACAATTTTTAAGATAGTGCGATAATTTCACAACGAAAAATGAAGTCAAACACAAAAATTACGCTAAAAAATGAGTGTGTTCAGGACTTTTTGCCACCACTGTAATTTGATAGAAGTGGTCGAATTTATTAATACGTATCCTTCGGAATAAGACAATTACGCAATTAAATATTCTTAAAAGGAATGGCCTAATATTAGCCATATTTTTAGAAAATTTTAAAAAAGCGCTCTTTTATATTTTTTATAAATTAAGTTAAAAAATTGCTTTTTTAAAAACTCGTGAACTGTTTTCTTGCAGATTTTAGATAATTCATTAAATATCAGTGTCCATCTACCTCCTTCCAGACCAAATCTGGTGCAATCGAATTCCTACATTTTCAATCCTTGAAGAAGGCTGTGCATCAGAGGCAGTGGCGTAACGGAAAATAACTGCCCCCCCCTCCCCGCGCAAGGTCAGGTCTTGGACTCCAAGCCGGATCTTATGTATATATAAAAATATACACTTGCCGGAGAAAGTTTGCGTTCACCTACTATACTGTTTACATAAACAAAGAAAAAACATTTTAAAACGGGAATTTGAAAATTTTTTAAAATTATATTTTACTAGCTTTTACACACGACACCATTCGCGTAGATATCTTTAAATAAATGTCAAAGTCATAATTATCCACATTAGAAAGTAAATAAAATATTATGATGATTTTTATTGCTTCAGCTGGGACCATCAAAATTTAAAAATTCTAAAATTGAGCAAAGGAAAAAAATTTGAAAACATACGAGGGGGTAAAGGGGTAATAACAAAAGAGTTTTTATAATATTCATTAAAATGGGAAATCTAACGACAGATAACCTGGTAACTCAAAAAAGACAAACACTAAGACACTGTTAACGACGAACACTGTAAAATAATTTTCGATGTGAAATTCTTTCGAAAGAAAAAAAAGTATCACTTACCGTATTTTTCGTTTCTGCATCCTGGGACGATCTTGATCTAAAGTTTGATTATATTCTAGCATAAATACTGCAACTTTTTATCAGGAGAGTTCTTTGTGTGATGCAAAAATGATTCCATGAAAAAAGAAATAAACTGTGATACATACCATTACGCTTTCTTCTCTCATTACGCTTTATTTGATTGATTACTCATAAATCTAGACCAAATTTTCTTTCAAAATCCTTCCTGTGCTTTTCCAAGTATCGTAATATTATTTTACTTGAAAAAAGCATAGCAGATGTACGTTATTTACGACTTCGCTAAATGAAAATTAAATACATGGGGGGGGGGGAGAACTAAAGACGGTGATTTGTTACTTCGTGAAAAGTAAATCCAGTGGCGTAACGGAAAATAATTGGGCCCCCCCCGCAAGGTCAGGTCTTGGGCCCCAAGCCAGATCTTATATATATATATATATATATATACTTGCTAGAAAAAGTCTGCGTTTATCTACTACTGCGTACAAAACAACGAAAAAAATTTAAAAACCAGAATTTGAAAAAAAAAAAATTTAAATGATATTTTATTTAGTTCATTCCAAGTATTGAGAATACTCGTTTTTTTTTTTCATAGCTTTTAAAATAAAAACAGGTTTGTAGTACAATAATCAAGTAGAAAAAGTCTGCATTCACTGTTTTAGTAATAACTATACAAATTACTTAAAAAGGATAATGAGCTATTTAATAGCTGCAGCGGTGTAACGGAAAATAATAAGGCACCCCCTCGCAAGGTCAGGTTTTGGGCCGAAAACCAGATCTTACAAAGGATTACAAAATCAAACATAATGTGCCCATACACATCACCTAAAAATATTTAAACATTAAACTTATAACTGAATACAAAATCAACCTGAGTCTGAATAAACGAAGTAAATAAACTTTAACCTTAGAGAGTATTTATGGTATTTATTAAAATGGAAAATCTCTCTAACAACAGTTGAAAGATAACCTGGTGACTTAAATAAAAACTATACATTAAGAAAGACACGAAAACTGTAAAATAATTTTCGTTTTCAAATTCTTGCGAATGAAAAAAGATATCGCTTATCTTATTCTTTACGACTCCTTTGATTAGAGTATCCTTATTAACTGAAGTGTCCGAAATTGTGTTTTTTTTCTTGTGAATTAATTTTCATTTCCATGATTCGTTAATCAGGTTCACTAGCATAACAATGACTAGTACTTGCACAAGATTATGTACTTGCAGATATTAAAATTTTATCCAATTTTGCACATTTGCATTATTATACTCCTTTTCCTTTCGTATTTGAGAAACATTGAGAGTTTTTTTAACTCCATTTTAGGGCCGCGTTTCTTGTCTTGTTGACAAAATACCATTTTTTGAACCAGAGTATTTAATTCCGATAAAAAGTAATAATAATGAAAGCGAAAAGAGAGATGGAAATGTTTAGAAAGAAAAGGAACACACCCTAAATTTAAGTGCATTGAATAAAAAAAATACAGATGTCTGTTCTATATAAAAGTGTAACGTTTCCCCCTCGCTAAATGATTATGCATGGGGTGGTTTTGCAATAATAATGTCACATCTCGTTTAGGTTTATTAGAAAACCTTTATTTTTAGGGTTCACACAGCTGAGAAGACATCACAGGAAAGTACACAAAATACACTTAACACTTAATTGACAGACGAGCACAAATGAAAAAGAGGAAGAACTACTACATGTTGTATTGGCTACGAACTACATAGTACTAACTAATAAAGTTATATAGTTCACGCGGCGCCGCAGGTGGCGCTAGCAGTTCAGTCAAAGTTATGGGAACTGTTACAAAAGCAATTTTGTGAAACATTTCTCATTATGCTTTATTTGATTGAATACTCATAAATATGACCAAATTATTATTTAAATACTCTATGGTTTTCCAAGTATCGTAATACTATTTCACGTGAAAAAAGCATAACAAATGTACTTTATTTACGACTTCGCTAAATGAAATTGAAATACACGTGGGGGAGGGGGAACTATATAAATTTGCTAATAAGTTACTCTTCTACTTCGGTAGAAGGTAAATCATGTCTTTTTTCTCTCTCTATAGCTAACGTAAAGTATACTATAATAATAAAAGTGATGAATTTCTTTATCTTCCTAGCATTATATCCCCGATTCTCCATCTGACTTATAGTTTATCTGTTCTTAATTTAGGTTTGAAAAAACACCACTAAAGAAAAGGATCTCTCGTCGCTGGAATTGCAGTACATCAAACAAAATGATTTTTGATTTGGTTATTGGATCAAAGATATCTAGTGAGCGTGTTAAAATTTTGATTTTGAATGATGTTAGATCGCCAATTGGAAAATTGCTTAAAAGTTGGATTTTAAAAAATCTAAAGCGAATTTTGAGAAAATCTACATAAAGAGCGTCAGTCAGGCTTTGGGCCCCCTCGAAGTGCGGGGGTGTACGTTACGCCACTGAGTAAATCATATCTTTTTTCCCCTCCCTACATAGTCTTACTAGCAACGTTTTCGAGAAAGAATTTTAGAAAAGCTGATTCTTTAATATATATTTCTCTATGGGCCTTCCGAACAGCGTGCGGGCTATCTGGCTGCTGGTAAACGTTGCATTTATTAATGCGCATCATTCTTTTACGGGAAAAAGTATTGATTTTTAAATTATTTTAGGAAGAAATTTTTCTTTTTCATTAAATTTAAAATGTTATTAACAACACGAATTTATTAATGCCAGACATTTTTGTTGTTGCAAATAATGTGCCAGATGCTATTTTTTACTAAAAAAATAATTAATTTCAAACCATTTTAGAATGTCTGTAATTTTAATATTATTTTATTTATATATAAATAAGTACAAATTTAATTTGCCGTACATTAACTCGGTTGCTTACTTAATAGCCAGGCCGATTTATTGGTGAAATATACCGCGGTATTTTGCCTGTCGTTAAAGAGTGACAATGGCAAATTAGGTAGGCGGAAGAGAGACAGGAGTACGTTACACTATTTAAAGTATTCGAAAAAAACTTTATTTTTATGTCTTCGATGTTCAGTATAATAAAAACTAATCTTTATATTATTATTAAAATATTAATAAGTAGTTGATTAAGAGGGTTCGCCCATGTGACGGCCTGTTTTTTAAGCATTTTTAGGGAATTTTTTTTTGACCACCAGTAAAAAGATAGAACTTTTAAGTTTTTCATCATTTATTTATATGTACTTTAAGAGTATGTATATAAATTTTGAGCCGAGAATATCCAATGGAACGTGAGTTATAGCGCTCTGAAAAAAACCCTCCTCGAAAAAAACGGACGCTCACTTAATCCACGATTCCGGCTAATTGGCTTGTCTGAAATTTTAAAAAAAACTAACGGTGTTTTAATCTATAAGCTTAAATGCACAGAATGGACTATACTCAATTGAAAATACCAAAAATTGGATTTTTGGTAGACCTCTGAAGAAAAACTTTCGAATTTCAAGGGGGGGGTTTTTGTTATAAAAAATAGAAATATTTTGAATTTTGGAATGATCGTAGCCCATTTGGTGCGTATATATGTGCTGAGTCTACCGTATAAATTTGAAGTCATTCAGTCAAACCCTTCTTCAGATATGGTGGAGGAAAGTTTGAAAAACACAGTTTTGAGAAAAAAGCGTTTTAAGTTTCAAGTCTGATTAAAATACAGTGAAAACCTTTATTTAGTGCTATGAACAGCTGCTTTTATAACACCTGCTTCTTTAAATTGATAATTATTTAAACTTCTTATTTTGGACTTTTCCATATGCTCGCGTCTCCCACGTATTTTTATTATGCACCCCCCACCCCCACCCAATAGGCACACTCCACAGTTTGAGAAACGCTGGATTAGAACATAAATATTTTTTTTCACATGCCGAGTCTTTTTTTTTCATTTTCAGAAAAACTAGACAATTGTTTATATTAATGTAAAAAAATTGCCGACGCAAACGTTTTTGCTTTTATAGGGTTGCAACTTAATTTTTTCGACGCCACATCTAGAAATGGGTTCTAGAATTTGTCGCCAAATCTGGAAAAGGTACAATGAATTGGTCGCCAAATCTAGAAATCGTTTTTTCTGATGTCCTGATCAGGACAATGGGACAAAATTATGAAATTATTGTATTGTCATTGGTCCTTGACACGTGTGCAAAATTTCGAATTAATCTGACCTTTTTAAGTGGGGGAAAATCGAGTTCACACACACACAAAGATTCCGTTACATACAAGTGAAACTTATAAAAGAGTGTTAAAAATGATTTCATGAATGAATGTTTTGGAATAAAAAGAACCGACAAACCATTCTTGAGGATACCAATTGATCTTACACTGGAGAAGACTATCATTGCCGAAGCGGCTAGACGCCTCAGTGGTTTTGCACATCTTACTACAGTAGAAGTCCGATAATCCGGCACGCTCGGTGCCGGACTACCGAAAATTCCGGTCTATCGGGCGGTAATTATAAGAACAATTAGGTTAATAATTAAACTACAAATACAGTATGCAAATACATACAACAAAGTTTATTTTATATTTCATATAATGTATGTACACGTACTGTAAAACATATTTCACTTAGATTTAAAAAAGTCACGAATGTCTTTTTGTTTTCTTGACTTTTGGCGTTTAGTATAAAATTTATTTTTAATGATATGGAAATCAATAATTTCTGAAGCAGTGTAGCTAGTACTTGCCTCAGCAAAAGAGATAAACTTATTTAGTGATTCTGCAGCTTCTGCCCAGCTGATTTTTTCCTTTTCTTCCGTTTCGGCATCTGAGTCACTTTCTTCAAGATTTTGAGTAGGCTGAGGGTTGAAGTAGATGTTAAAATATAACAATGTTGATAATGTCCTCATCGGTTAGTTCTTGTTCAACAGGCTCATTCTCGTCGATTAGAAGCCACTCCTCTACCTCATCTTCAGGCAGGTTTTTCAAGGGATTGTCAGCACTTCTAACGACATCCAAAACTTTGGTCAGTGCGTCTTGATGGTTTTCTTCCTCATCAGTCTGTAGAGTTAGGTCAGATGCAGGGTTTGCAGCTGGCCAAAGTTTTCTCCAGCATTTTTGGAGTGTTGTATTTTTTACCTGGTTCCAAGACAGTGCAATAGCATAGACGGCATCTTTTACTGCAGGGATGCACAACCTGTGGCCCGCGAGCCAATTTTGGCCCGCGAATGTCTGTAAAAAAAATTTAATCTATAATGGAAAGTTAAATTGTCGAATCGGCCACTGGTCCGCCAAATTTTCAAAGATAGCTAATTTGGCGCGTTTTTGCGTGTTGTGTTTTGGAGTAGCAACCGTACAACAACACAATCCGACTTCTCCCTCACTGATACAAAAATCAAAAGGGTAACCAGATTTGGAGAGAAAGCACTTGACGCAATAAGTGGCCGATTCGACAATCCAACCAAATAGAATTGACCTTTGTTAATTAAACAGGGAAAAATCGTATATGAAAACAGAAGGACAGCAAATAATGGTTTTACAGTTGTTTATTAACCCCTTCGGGACGAACATCGCACCCGCGCGCCAGCACGAAACACCGCCAGGAGACGAGAGTACCTATCAAACTCCCATTCTTCTTCATAGTGAGCGTTACCAATAATAACTTTTAACTCCTACTTAGCTGCTACGATCACTCTTATAAACAACCACGTGGTTTTGCTAGATGGAGAATGTAGAAATCGCTGTCACAGAACGCGGATTTGATATTCTTTTTTTTTATTTCGCATTTTTAATCTAGTATCATTTATTTTTTAAGTCACATAAAGGGCCGTGGGTAGCCTAGTGGTTAGAGCATCGGATTCCAGACCTTAGGGCCTGGGTTCGATGCCCGATGCCACTAAATACCATCGAGTACAGACGGAGTACGTGCTCGTTAAATCAGTGGGTCCGAAAGTCTTGTGGTCGGTCGCAGCAAAAACCACGTGTGCAGGGGGCTGGAGAATATTTCCCTCCCCTTCAGTTCCATGCCAAAATTGTGGAGGTGGAGATAGGGGGTGTCGCCATCTATCGTTAAGAAGTCCAACTTGTCTCACAAGCAATGGCAACTTTCATTCCTTCCCTGCGGGACGGACACGACAACAACAAGTCACATAACATATTTTAGATAATGGGAGGGAAAAAAGGTGACTTTAAAAATCGGAAATTTCAAGATGCATGGACAGATAAATACTGTTTTATCTATCACAATGATACAGTCACATGCTTAATATGTAGCTGCAAGATTGCTCTGGCAAAAGAGTATAACGTAAAGCGGCATTATGAAACAAAGCATAAACATTTTGCATCTATGAAAGGGTATGATCGATCGCAAAAAATCGAACCACTGAAAAAAATTTCAGTAGTCAAGCAAATTTTTTTCAAAAATGTACAGTTAACTTGGATTTATATGTGGAAGTGAGCTTAGGTGTCGCTGAAATTATCGCTAAAGAAGGTCGGCCATTCACCGATGGTGATTTTGTTAAAAAGTGTTTGTTAATTGCATCTGAAAAACTTTGTCCTGAAGCAAAAAGGAAATTTGAAAATATCAGCATAAATAGAATGACTATTCAAAGAAGAATTCAACAATTGAATGAGGACATTGAAAATCAAGTAAAATCAGCCGCTTCAAACTTTTTATATTTTTCTTTAGCTGTGATAAATCTACAGATCGAACATCAGTTAGCCAATTGCTTGTGTTTGTTCGTGGGATTGACAAAAATTTTTGTGTTACGGAAGAATTTCTTGGAATGTTTCCCATGAAAGGGCAAACAACTGGAAGTGAACTTCTTTCCAGTTTGATACATTTGTGCGATGCAGCTTCCTTAAACATGAGCAATTGTGTTAGCATTACCACAGATGGAGCAAAATCAATGATTGGCACGAAAATTGGAATGGTTACGCTGCTAAAAGAACGCCTTGCCCATTGTGGTGTAGAACTGTTACAGCTTCATTGCATTATTCATCGAGAGAATTTATGTGGTAAAGAATTAGGATTTTCAACCTTAATGCAGTGTGTATCTGAAGCAATTAACTTTATTCGTGGTAATGCCCTCAAACATAGATAATTTAAAGAATTTTTATAAGATTTTGATTATCTGCCTTCTGATATTCTTTATTACCCAGAAGTTAGATGGCTCTCAGTCGAGGGGTTGCCCTTAAGCGTTTTATGGAACTATTTAATGAAATTGTTACATTTCTAAGTGACTGTGGTAGAAATACTAGAAGGTTAAAAGAAGCAAGTTTCCAGAATGATTTGGCTTTTCTCACAGACATAACAGGCCATTTGAATGACTTAAACACAAAGCTGCAAGGAAAGAATCAATTCATTTTTCAATTGATAAATAACGTAAATGCATTTAAACAAAAATTATGTTTATTTCAAAACCAGCTGAAAACTAAAAATTTTGTTCACTTTCCTTACTACCAAAAACTGCATGAAAAATTTCCACACATGAAGATGCAGTATGAGGAACAAATTCAAATCTTGCGCAATGCATGATAATCGGTTTTTAGATTTTAAAAAGTGCCAAACACACAAAAATTGATGTCTTTTCTTCTCCATTTTCTGTTGATATAAATCTAGTGGATGAGAGTATGCAGTTAGCCTTAATTGATTTACAGAATTCTGATGATCAAAAATCAATTCAAAGAAAAATCGATATTAGAATATTATAAAAACTTTCCCGAGGATTTTTCGTGCTTAAAGCAAAATGCAGCTGCATGTGCCACTTTCTTTGGCAGCACTTACATTTGTGAGCAAACATTCTCACTAATGAATTTAAACAAATCAAAAATAAGAAATAGAATAGCAGATGAGAACTTTTCTTCTGTTCTACGTATTGCCACAACAAGTCTTAAGCCCGATCTAAAACCAATAACTTCAAATATTCAGTCCCAGCCATCTCATTAAATTTTACAAATTTTTAGTACTCATTTCTTTTTCAAAATTTAAATTGTGTTCTCTGTATAATTCACAAAACTTTTCCTCTGTTATATACTTTCAAGTTTGTTACCTTTTTAGCAGGAATATTTTTTTGAGCTTAAGTATTATAATCATTCCGAAAGTGTTTGTGTTTCATCCATTTATCAACTGTATAATGTGTACATGAGTAAAATAAGTAAAGTAATAATTGTGATAAATGCGTATTATCATAAAACAGTGTTTTCACGTTTATAACATATTTGCCATCGCGTAATACTTTGGCCCTCGATATGATCCTATTAAATTTTTTGGCCCCTCAGCCTAAAAAGGTTGTGCACCTCTGTTTTACTGTAAACTTTTTTTGAAAATCAGTCACGTCACAGTTGGCATTTAACAGGCCTTGAATAAAAGACTTTCTATAAAAGCATTTAAAATTTTGAATAATCCCTTGCTACATGGGTTGAATCAAAGATGTTACGTTAGGTGGGAGCAGAGTAGCAACAATATTTCCAGAAACTAACTCATCTACTGGCGGGTGGGCTTTGCAATTGTCCAAAAGAAGGATGGCTTTAGTATCTTCTGGTAGACCAAGGCTTTTGAAGGATTCCTTGACCTCAGGCGCAAAGTGGTGAAGAAACCAGTCTTTAAAGAGGGCGGCAGTCATCCACGCATTTGACTGAGCATCGTATTGGACAGGCAAGTGTGTAACATTCTTAAAAGCCCTGGGTTTTGCAGATTTATTTATCACAAAAGGGGTCACTCGGTGGTTTCCAGACGCATTAGCACATAGCAAAACGGTTAATTTGTCTTTGTTTTTTTTGAAATCCTTGGTTGCTTTTTCTCCTCCTCCAGCTAGTGTAGATGTTGTTAAACATCGCCACAATAGCCCTGTTTCATCAGCATTGTAAATCTATTCAGGTGTTAAATCATTATCAGTCACGATTTTCTCAAACTCGTCTTTGTATTTTTCTGCAGAGTTTTGGTTTGCTGAAAGTGTTTCTCCAGTTACATCAAGTCTTCGAATTCCATGCCGAAACATAAAGTTTCTGAGCCAACCATCAGAATAATTACATTCACTTTCAGCAACTTCTAAATCTTGGCCGAATTTCTTTGCCTTTTCAACAATCATTAGCCCTGTTACCGGCTTTCCTTCAGAACGTACTGCACTAAACCATTTGAACAATACACTATCTACCTGTTCCAGTTTTGGTTTTTTTTAATGTTTGTCTAGAAGCCAATTTTTCAGTTTTTACCGATTGAGAAGCAAACTTCATTAGTTCATCCTTTTGTTTTTTAATGTCATAAATAGTTGATGAGCCAATATTAAACTCATTCATTAAAATATTTCTATTCTCGCCTTTTTCTAGCCGTTTGAAACATTATAATCCCACGTGCCGCCCGTAAAAATATGTATCTTAGATTTGGATCCATTACAAACATTGATGGCAGTGAAAATTAAAAACGGAATGAGATTATTTTTACATATAAAAACATAGCTAATTTAATAATAATGCACTGATAAAATATACCTAGGTTTAGCAATAAGCAGCATGATAAAGTTACAAGAATCAAGCGTGATGCTGCAAGGGAGGGAGAGATAGCTGCAATGCAATACTGCTTACTTCTAAGTATGTATAAAAACAAGCAACGTAATGAAATAGAAACAGTTATGGGATATATTTGTTACAAAGCACTACAGTAAAAGCAAAAATATTGTACAAAATAATCGTATTTTGTCAATTTGTAATGAATCTTGCGTGCCGCAAAATTATTCAAGGCTGGCCGCGGGTTGACCAACCCTTCTACATGGTCGTCGGTTTCGGTCAGATGATTTAGTCCAACAGAAACCGTAAAGGCGGTATCACACGTAAAATTTTCATGCAATTTTTTAGTCCAACTTTTCGCCGAATCTAAGGGTGAAGGGTTACCGTAAACACATAAAATGACATACTGTGACGTCAGCCGCGCTCTTTCTTCACATTGAAACGTTACTCGCCAATTTTTCTACTTCGAAAACGACCATCCAATATTATTTCTTTTATTTCGCTCGCTCTTTTGTTGATGGGCGTAAACAGAAATGGAGCATCATTCTGTTTAAAATATTGTAAAACTTTAAAATATTATGCGTCATATCTGATGCGTTTGATACGAAGCTACCATCGTCACCGCCATCTTGTTTATGACGTAGGGCGCCGAAGAACCCCATTGGCTGGAATTTCAAGCAATTTTCATTTTGGAGCAACTTTCTTAGCTCTCTGGCAAAAAGTTGTTTGAAAGCCATTGCTATGGCAACGGAGTAAAAATTGCACGAATTGGACCAAAAATTGCACCAAACGTGTACGTGTGATAAGGCCTTAAATATGTTTCTGTTGAACTAAATGAGTCTGTTGAGTTCGTTAGTTCATAATACGATTTTGCTCTTTCAATGTCTCGTGTTTCGTTCTTTGCGCATGCTAACAAAGTACACAAAGAATTTCTTTCAAACAAAAAAATCAGAATCATGTGTCCAATTGGCTAACAAATTATTCCTCTGATCTTGAATTAAGTGGAGCGGTATAGGGAAAAGGTACACATCAAAATTTTTATTTATTAAAACTATGTTGAAGGGACACTTAAATTTCCTCTTGGTTATTCTTTGTTTTAATAAATATTTTAAAAGTTAAATAATATATCTACAATTTTAATTTATTTTATTTACGTTGAAAGAAATTATGTCAGTTTATTGCAGGCTGTTCCGCCCCCCATCCTTAGAGGCATGTGGTTCATGCACGATGGAGCACACCAGCACATCCTTTCATTAGGGTTCGTAACTTCTTCAGTGACATGTATTCCACATGATGGAAGGGACTTGTGGGTTGGGGTCCTCGCTCACTTGACTTCAACCCATTGGGCTTTTTCTTCTGGAGAAACATGAAATCTTTAATGTACGAGACGCCTGTCGACTAGTGGAAGATCTTGTGGCGAGAATTGTTGCCACGGACAAAATTGACTCACGACACCAGGAATCTTCGAGAGGGACAAGTTCACACAGGTTGGAATTGTAATATTCCTCTTTTCTGCCTCTAAGAGTGGAATTAAACCCAATGTTCTTTTGTAATTATAGTCGTCTAGATAGGTTCTATCACTCCTCTTAATTTGTAAAAACAATTTAAAATCACGCTATATAATACTCTAAATCTGTGTCCTTCGACTCTATTCCCTAACTTTGCATGCATTTCTTCAGGAATTGAATTATTTCAAAAATATTATTACCCTTTATAAAACTACCCTAAATCATATTGGTTGACTGATTTGGCACACCACAGCTACAAGGGTACCGACCTCTAGTCTTGGCATATAATGTCATCTATCGTGCAAATACTCTAAAAAACAGAACTGGAGTATTTCCAACATTTCTGTCGATTTTATAGCAGTCGGGGGGGGGGGTTCTTGTTTCCATGCTTAAATTAGACAAAAAATAATTCTGAAATCAGACAGACTGTTTTTTTGCCAGGATTACGGTACAATAAGCCGAATTTCCGTGATGTCATTAATCACGTGATAGCCACATCCATGTGTTTCCCATCTAACTCAATCACAACAATCTCGTACTCTCTCTTCGGTGGCGTACCTACAAGACTTGCATTCGGCCAAAAAAATAATATAAGCACCGTATCCAAATCGATTTTTAACATGATTAACTTAATGTAATGCATGAATCGATTAGAAAATAATTTATTGAAATTTACATTATAAATTTAATATCATTGAGGGCAAGAATTTCTTTTCAAGATTGCAGTAGAAATTTGATTTTTTTCACAATTTGGTTTATTTTGTATATTTTTTAGTTCCTACTATTTGTTCACACTCTCCCTATATATATTTATATATCTTGAGTATTCAAATTTTCAGTCGTTAATAAAAAACTTTTAATCATCCACTCAATTTAAAACACATTTTTTTAAACTTATAGTGGATGGCACTTGATGTTCATACAGTTTTTTCAAATATTAATTCATTAATTGAATTTTATAAATTAATTTTAGTTTTATATGTTTTATAGCATTAGAAGAAATGGATAGAATGAGAAATTATAGACCACCATCAACTTCATAAATTAGAAAGGGAAAAAAAATAGAAAGCGAATATAAACAGTAACAAACAAAAATAATATTCCAATACCATATATAAAAAGGAATGTGGAGAAAATTGCAAAGAAATTCGCTTTCTATATTGCCACTTAATATTATGACTATGTCTCATATACATATGTACATATTTATATATTGATTGTAATTGTTTAATAAAAAGTAACTGAAATAAAATTTTGCTTTGTTGACCTTATTAGGAATTGACTTAAAATTTTTTTTTATCTAACTTGCTTACAAGAGTTTTATTCAAAGATTGGGAAATACAATTACATAAATGCTTTGAAAAATATTCCATTACTTACACTATTGGTTTTAATAAGTATATTTTAAATACTTATTCCAATACACAAAGTGTATTTCCTTTGAAATCCATTTTTTTTTATTGAATAATATACATACATAAAAAATTAATTATTTACAATTTCTAATCCTCTGATAAACAGTCGTTTTTCATAAATGTATATTTCTTATTTTGTGGATAGTTTTTAAAGGGATTCCCAATTTATTTCTTGTATTGTCTTTGAATAGTTTCCGTCATGAAGTGTTTTTATTACATTCTTTGCATGCTGATTCTCAACAGGCACAAGCCTAGGACTGGTTACCAAATTTAGTAGCTCTGATGTCTTTTCAACCGGATTATGATAATTGGGGGAAGTTGGACAATAAAGAGATGAATTGTAATCTGAAGAATTGGAACTGTATCCATTTGATGTAAATATTATTTGCAATTAATTTTTAAATTTCGAAAATATTAAAATCACTGTAAATGCTAACACTTAAACAAAAAATTAAAATTCTGATGGTCTGTGAGAGTAGTTTGAACCCCCAAACCCACTCTTGTGTTATTCCACTGTCTCTCCATCGTTGTTTTTGCTGCATATATATTTATCATATGCATATATTACTTATCTATTTCTAAAATGTTAAGTTGTACAGCATATGAAACGAAATATGTTCATTTGTTCTTACAATATTTAGCAAAATTTGTTGCATTGAATTTATTTTTTTTTTATAAATTTTTATAATTATGAAAAAATAGACTGATTTAAGTGTTATTTTCTAATATTTAAAAGTCTACTTTTTGTTGTTCTTGAAAACTAATTTCAGCATTTTTGTTAGAAATACGTCTAAATTTTTAATACATTATTCGCTATTTTATTTGTTTAAATTGTATGATAATATTAATCATATTTTTCAGGGACGCCCAAGGAGTTTTATTGCTGGATTTTTTTGGTGGTTGGAACTATCAATGCTATGTAGTAATGTTACACTCTGTCGAAATTAAAAGAGGCGATTAAAAGCGACCTGGGGCTTCTCAGATCTGGCTTTCTGTTGTTCGATGACAATGCGAGTCCACACTCGGTAACGGAAATGCAAAACCATATTGCAATTCTTGGTTGGGAGCGCCTACAGCATCCGCCATACAGTCTTGATCTCGCACCTTGCGACTTTGATCTATTTCCGGATTTGAAAACAAGTTTTGCCGAAAGGTGCTTTGGAAGCAATGTTGAAGTCAAACAAGCTGTTAAACGCTTCTTCTGTATGCAAAGCTCTGGGATTTCCTGGAAGGCTCTTTGAAGCTTACCAAGCGGTATGACAAATGTCTCAATGGTAGTTGGTACTTATATGGAAAAATAAAGTTATGTCTTATCATTAATGTCTCGCATTCGGTGTTTTGACTTTCATGCACAACTCTGACCACAGTCGACAAGGGAAACTTATTTTCCGATTAACCTTTTTAATCAGTTATTTCAAAATATATAATACGATAACAATGCTTTAATGTTATATATGCGAATGTATGTATATATCAATATTAATGCAAATTTTAAAACTGAATCTGACCAAAAAAAAACTTTTTTTAGAATGGATGTCTTAAAAGAAACAACTCTTAACATATACACAATGAATCAATATCATTTGTAATCTCAGAATAGAATATAAAAAATGCATTTTCTGAATACTAATGAATTTCTAGACAAATAGAGATTACTATGTGTTATTTACTTGCAGTATATTTACATAATCTTAAAATTTCTAATAAATAATGTATATTTAATGAATATAAATATTATAACTGGGTGTTAAACAAGAAGTTTTATGTTCCTGCTTAAGAGATCTTTATGTAAACAATTAATTCCCATCCTCCTCCGGAACTTTGGAGACATTTATATCTTTAAAAAATCGAGCATTTACAGGTGATAATTACTAAGTCAGACAATCGAAAGTATCAAATGTTATTTTTTTATTACGGGATCATTTCAAATATCTTTAAACACTTTACAAATTATTGATAAATCATACTACATTGTAAAATACTGATTTTGCATGTAATTTGTTGTGTAAAGAGAAAATTCATTTTCATCAAAGGATAGATAGCATTAATATTAATACAAAATGTTCTTATAATATTTTATATACCTTGACCCTAAAAGGTAAACTTTTTGTGAATGTTTTTAAAAAATTAACGCAATTCAAAACACAAATGTCCATATCAGTGACCAATCTTATTCCTCTATCATATTAACACAAATAAAGTAGAATGCAAAACTTAAAACAAAAAATTAGAGTATTTCCTACCTAATAGGTGCATTGAAATAATGTATAAATTGGCAGCAAAAGTATAAGAATTTTACATACTTAACACGATGCATGTTGTATGCATAATGTATGTAACCTCATCACGGGGTTACGATTTGAATTTATCCCATCCTTTTTACACCGTAAGGATTTTTAATATTTTTTCAGATCTTTTCTGAAATGGATAATTTTCAATGCATTTTCATGTTCAGTATCTCCTGATCGCTCTGTAGATCTTTCTAATCGTCGTGGTCAATCAAACTTATGCCCTAAAAAATTTGCATACTTTGCTCTTAGACCCTGTAATTTAAAATCGCATTCTCGCTACTTTTTGTAAGATCTTTCGAAATTTGACTTAAACTTTTAATAACTTTGTAATTTTCATAAATATACTCACAGTAAACATTTACTTGTTTGTCAAACCTTATTATATGTGTTTTCAACAAAGATTGAAAATTTTAATTAAAAGTTATGGATTTAAAAAATAATGATTGTATTTCTGTATTTCTATCTGAGGGATTTATTTATGCAATTTTTTTCTTAAATTTATGGTTTGGTATAAACGCGTGGAATTTGGAAGATTAACTTAAAAACTAAGCCCTCAAAATAATAATTTAAATCGTATATCCGCAAATTAAGTAATCACTTTCCTTTAAATTGCCAGAAAGGTCTTTCCTTTTTGTACAGAAATCGAACGGAGGGGAAAGAAACCGGTTTGGCGGTGGAAGAAATTTAGGAAAACGAAAATTAATGAGATAAATATAGAAATCATGGGGAAAATGTTAACTTTGTGAGGGAAAAGGAAAAATTTTCCTGCAGAAAACGTTATACATTCGAATAAGACAACTCCGGCATGTGCAGCTGGTATAAACATAAAATTAAAATAAATTCAAAAAATAATATAAGCACCTCACCGCAATCGCTTGTTAACATGATTAACTTTTTTCTCTTTTTCTGAGATTGGTTAAGATTTTTAAATACATTAATATCATGATTGGCTTATCCCCAATGATAAAAACGAGCTTTGGAAAAACATGTCAAACGCTCCCATAACATAATTTTTTGGGGAATCTATTTATAAATTTAAGTATGTGAATCTCTATGATGAAAATACATTTTTTCAAGATTGGTTGACATTTTTAAATAATGTATTAATGTCAAGATTGATTTCTTTCCAACAATTTCAATGGTACTTTGGCTACAAACGAAGCGTTAGCCAATAAATTGTCTGATGACTTCATCTTTCCGCTGCTAAAGAGTATATAAGGCGAGTCATCAGAGACATCGGGAGATTTGGGGACACCCTTGATTTAGATATAATTTTTTACCACCCGCGTTATAGGTATAGTTTGGCAAACACCATTGATATTCCTCTCATTAGAGAATTTAATACCTCCACTCTATTCCAGATTTATCATCCAATCATAATCCAGTTATTAATTTTTCTCTCAATTTTGATACCTACAATATTGACAATAAAGTAGCCTCCACCTGCTCTGGACAAACTTTATTTCTGACATTAACGATAGTATGCACCTTACAGACAGGGGCGTCTTAAGGCATAAGCCAACTTTGCCCGAGCCTATTGCCTCATACTTTTCTCGACTCTGGAGTAATTTTAACCATTGAATGTTATTCCTGGACATAATATCTAAAAATTGGGAATTTCAAACAATATGCTAACTCACAACAGTTCTAAGACTGTATTATTATTGGCTGACCATCGTCCATGTCTAGGCCTAGACCTACTACCATACACCATCATTACTTATTTAGTTGAAAGACTGCAATCGGTCTGTGAGATTTCGAGCCATGAACACTTATTTATTTCAGATTACTGTTTGTACGAGTATTTCACAGCGTTTGTTATATGCTGTCTTCACTTAAGAGTCACAGGGGGTCCTACATTTGCATAGGAGCCCATTGCCTCAAGAAATCTTAAGACATCACTGCTAATAGATTAGTCTAAAATCACTGACACACTGGAAGCGCGCACACTTCACCGTTCTGCAAATTAGACATGTCGCCTGTCCAATCGGAACACCGAATGACATTTACATTCCCATTCACATATGAAATCTTTTCAAACAGAAAAATTGCACTAAGAAACAGTATCAAAACACGTTAAACCTAGCTTTTAAAACATAATGCAATAGACGTCAAGCTTTAAATAAAAGTGAACTTTAAAAACACTTGGAATGCCAAACGCACTGCTCAAAACACGCAAGAAAACACAACTTATGCGTAAAAAACACTAAAATATCTTCCCCTATATAACTGTGTCACTGGTAATAAAAAGTCACACTTTCAGCGGAAACATTCCACAAAAATTTTGAAGAAAGTAAAAGGCGCAACAATTTACACCATACTATTGACAATGGTGTCAACTACATACTTAATTACTTCTTCTCCTCTCCCTACCCTCATCTATAATTTTACACCTACTAATCGTGTGTGTGAAGAAATCATCGCACAAACAACAATAAAGCCTCAGGTTATGACCAAAAAACTAAGAGGATTAAAAATCTGTCATTTAAAGCTATCCTAAGTTTAACATATCTCATTAATAAAATTTTTAGTTTTTCACTATTTAACAAATAACTAGAAAAATGCTATCATTTTTCGGATTAAAAAAGCAGGGGAAAATGCGTATCAACCTGATAGCTATTGTCCAATTCTCTCTTTTCTACTTTTAGTAAAATATCTGAACACACATAACTCCTAATAAGCTATAACTTTTATTTATAACACCAATTTCATGAACTCTAATCAATGTGACTTTACTACATTTCTCTCTATTAACCATTCTCTTCTTGCTTTTACAGAATGTATCACTGGTGAATTCCACAGAGGAGGTCCACTGGAACTGTTTTCTTGATATCCACAAAAAGCATTTAAAAGATAAATTTACGAACTAATTAAAAATAGATTCACCTTCCCTTATTTATATTTTAAATTCTTATATCAATAACGGAACTTTTCAAATAAAAAATATTGCCCTCTCTAACAGCTTCCATATGCCCGATAGAAATATTCAAAGTGCAAAAGACACATAATTTTTCTTTCTCAATATGCCTCGTGCGTCATTTTTTGCGTATGATAACCTTTTTACTTTATTAAAGAAAACTGGTTCCTATTGAGATTGCTGTTTCCAGCATACTTGAACTGGGAAAGGACCCTGATGTTCGTGCCCCGGAAATAAATCGTGCTCGAATACCAATAACTTTGCAAGACAAATGCTCAAATTATAGGATTAATACTTGTATACACTTGCCGATGTATATTCCGGACAGTTCAAGGATAAAATAACCACTGTACTGTCTCCGGGGAGAATATACCATTGATCAAAGGAAAGGAGGGATATATTGTGGTTGTCCAACATCTGGAATAGAAAAATATTTTTAAAACACATATGAACTTTGCGAAATTAATTTGGACAGCAGACGTCGACGAAGCCCACATTTGTACAACTGTAGCAGTAGGCCAACTGCATGGAGGAAGCTGTACGATCATTGACCGCCATGCGGAGTAAGTCTCGATCGTCACGCTCTGACGTCACCTTCCATCGTCCCAATTTTTCGAGTTGTTCGTTGTTCGTTGCTCGTCGGCCCACTGCTTCCAAACTCACATCACTGTGGAACTGTTCCACTCCACGCGAGCTCCTATAGCGCGATAGAAAATTCCTCTTTCTCGAAGGCCGATAATCCTCCCCCGTTCAAACTCCGTTAGTTGTTGGAATTTCTCCTTATTTCGTCGTGGAGGCATACTTAGGTCTCACTAAACGTTCTCCGCTAACAAATAATCATTAACTATTTTCAACGTCCCACTACAGCTCCCTATTTATATGCTTTCATCATCAGTTCGGAGGGCGCTGCGCACGCCACGCATGCGTGGTGGCTCTGAAACCTTACTGTTTTACTTAACATCTTATAATTGACATTTGCTGCAAGGTTCATTTAATTCTGATGATTCCTTCATGGTGTTGCCTTTTTTACAAACAGCAATGTATATTAGTATTCAATATTGGGATGCTGGTATTTTATTTAATGTTTCTTATTTTCACTGCGTATGTTAATGTCAGTTTTCTTTTATATTGAACCTTGAATGTTCGAGGCCGCAGTATATGTTAAATCATGAAATTCGATATGTCTATATCATCCTCTGTAACTTTCTCCCCATCTCGGACTGGGGTCACAATGGACATTCCGGACACCCCTAGCATGTCCAGTGTCAGCTAAACGAAGGATGACAGAGGTAGTAAAAGCCTCAGGAGATATTTTATTTCACTCTTGAATATTTACCTGAAGTTGAAACAAACTCTTCTGATCTCTACCATCAACAAATTCTCTTTCAAAGAAATTGGTACAACTCAATCTTTTAAATTTATTTCGATTGAAATTGCAACAGGTAATTATGTTTTTAATTTCGAATTATTTATTATTCTTTAACGTTTAAAACAATATACAAATACTGAAGTACCTCTTGTAAGGTACTCCTCCGCGAATAAGGCATAATTAATGTTGCTACTGGTCTCTTTGAATATGGATCTTATGTATTTAGCTTTTATTAAGGATCATTCTATTTAAGTGTGACTAAAAAAAGTTTCTTATTCTTTTTTGTAAATTTTTAAGATTTCGAAGACAAAAGTTTGGGCGTGTTCTTTAAAAAAATTAAATATAGTGCTCTCCTAATAAATCAATGTAATTTAACAGAGGAAAGGAACAGAGAAATAAAAAATTGAACATTGCCTGTTCCATGCTTCGATTTAGAGACAAAACAGAATATGTAATAAAGTAATTACACCACATGGGAGCGCGTTTTCTTTGGGTTTACATAAGAAATAAAAATGCTTGCTTAGGCTCACACAATGCACTGGCTTTCAAAAAGATCCGTAAAACGGAATATTTTAAATAAAATTCAAAACCATTGCAAACATTTATATAGTAATTAAACTTTTTCTATTAGGAATTTTAATTTTCCATGAACTTGAAATTTTATAAAAAAATACCCAGTGAATAAGGCATTTATATATATATTTTTATATCATTATATAATTTAAAGATTAATATGATTTGAATTTCTAGTTAAACTAATTTGCTTAGCATTAAAGGACAAAATACTCAATGTTTGTCCTGGTTGGTTAAAATTTTTGGCTCTAGGACATATTGTGTCCAACACAAGGTTCGACTATATTTTTACCCTATTAAAATAAAGTATTACGGAATATTCTATTGTATTTGCCTTCATGAAGAAGCTAACCATAAAAATAATACATTTAGTTTTAAACAATCTCCTTTGTTAATATATGCGTATACATTTATGTAAAAAATAAATTCACATAAGAGTAATAACGATTTTACCTGAAAAGATTACTCAGGTAAAAAGAAATTAGCTTATTTTAATGTCAAGGAAATTATTTTGTTTATACGTATCCATAGCTGTAGTTAAGAGTACAAGGTTTGTACAGTTTTATTTTTGGATTAAATCGAAATAATATTAATTGACGCTAAATTTTTTTTCATATGACATGTTCAACTACTAGAACCAGACATGCATTACTGCTCCAAGTGGTGAAGATAATGTGATTTGTCTCGTTTATTGTTAATTATTATTTTTTTTCTGAATCATCGATTATGAATATTTTTATTGCCTATTTTCACTTCTGCTACTGGTCTGGGTAGCGTGGTTGTGGCTAACGCGCCGCTGCCACCCTACCGCTAAGTGTCTAATTCTTATTTTCTGGGTTCAAATCTAGAGGATTAGATTTTGTTCATTTCTGCTTATTTTTTCCACCGTAAATTAATTCTCTCTTCAATGATTGAATTCACTTGCTGCATCCCCACTGATTTGAAATTTACTTCATTTTCAGTGCTGCCATTATGTAAGCAAATGGTATGTCACAATTAATTGCTAAATGAGCATTTTTAATCAATTTTATTAGAAAATAATCAATAAGTTTTGTATAATATAATTTTTTTCGCAGATGCGTGTTTAAATAATTTAATTAACACAGAGTAGAATGAAAAACTATAAAATTTAAATTAAAAAGTTTAAATGTTTTTATCAAATAGTATTATTTTATTTTTAAATGTTTTTTTCAGTGAAATTTTTTTAAAATTAAAATGCATTCAATGCATTTCTGATATTCATTTAAAATATTTATCAGTATCGAAATTTTTGTTCTCTTTCATAAAACTTATAGTTTACTTTAAAATAATGCGTAATTGCATGAAACTTTTTTCCCCCGTGTCGAATATTTCAAAAAATTCTCACAATTTTACTTCAAGAATTAAAATAGTAGTGAAATTTTGTAATTTGAAAAATTTATACTTTCTGTTCTTTTTTCAGCATACAACTATTTTTAAAAATGCTACAGTTTCGTTTCCGGGAAAAAACTATCTTTCTTTAAAGAATTTTATAGAAAAAAAACTTTTTTTTTTTTACAAAACAATGCTGTTTTGCATATTTTATGATTTTTTCTCATATGAATCAATATCGTTGCGTTTATATAAAAATGATTTTTAAAACTTTCAGAATCAGCGATTTAAAAAATAAAAAGCCGAAAACTTTTTTGAACGAATTGTAATAAAACACTCAAAATACTTAAATCAATCATTTAATAATTTCTTCATTGAAAAAAAAAATTGCATGAAATTTTTTCCCGTGTGTCGATTTCGCTTAAAAATTACGGATTTTAAAGATTTTTTTTGTGATTTTTGTAAAATAAAGTTTTTGCGAGAAATAATATAAGCATTATTATTGTAACCTTTTTTCTTTAAAAATTATTGTTGTTTCCAATCAATATGTGAAAACTTGGAATTTTCAATTAAAAATTGAGCCCTCAAAAATAATGAAAACTTTAAAGACATTCTAAAGGCTTTGCGCATGCGCGAGAATCATTATTATTATTCCCCCCCCCCTCTGTTTAATGCTCATTGGCCAAGGTCAAACTTGCTGTTCTTGGCATAAGTGAATGATGTTAATTTGAGTAATGGAGAAAAGGGGAATTCCCTTTTTTTCATTTAATAAATTCTTCATTCGTAAAGATAATTGCATGAAACTATTTTTCCGTGTGGTGGAACATTTCAAAAAATCCTCACAATTTTACTTCAAGATTTAAAATAGTAGTTAATTTTTGTAATTTTAAAAATTTCTACTTCTTTGTCTTTTTTCAACATACAACTATTTTTAAAAAAGCTACATTTTCTTTTCCGGGAAATAAAAAATTGCAACGAAAGAATTGGAAAATGAGTGGGTGATTTTAAAATTCACCTGTTTGCCTATTCGAAAATTTTTGGTGACGGACCTCGAAATTTTCAACCATTCTCAAGTGACGAGGACGATACCTGAGCTTTCACCCATCTTTAAGAATTACCACACCACACCAACGCAAGAACAAATTTCGAAAAGGGAGTTTTATGACATAGTTAAAGAAATCACTCACATCGCGCGCATACACACACACAAGTGCTATCGCCTGAGGAACACGAAATTTCCATGGGATGAAATTATTCACTAGGAAAAGGAAAGAATTGGAAAGTGAGTGGGTGATTTTTAAATTCGCACTGTTTGCCTATTCGAGGGTTTTTGGTGACGGACCTCGAAATTTTCAACCATGCTCAAGTGACGAGGACGACACATGAGCTTTCACCCGTCTTTAATAATTACCACACCACACCAACGCAAGAACAAATTTCGAAAAAGGGAGTTTTTATGACATTGTTAAAGAAATCACTCACATCGCACGCACACACACACACACACACAAGTGCTATCGGCCTGAGGGAAACACGAATTTTCCATGAGGGTGAAGTTATTCACTCGGTAAATGCCCGTGCAACGCCGGGCTAAGCGGAGAGGAAAGAAACAAAGAAATCAAAGTAATTTCGGAAAATAATATTGGAAGTGCTGAATTTGTGAAGTTGAGTGAATATTAACGTCCCACTGTTCAGCAACACGAGGCCTTTTGGGGACGTTCCGCGTAATTTTGAACCATGGTCAAGTGACGCGGACGACAACTGAGCTGGCACCCCTCTCCTAACTACCACACCACACCAACGGGAGGACCTTTGAGCTCTCGACATATTTTACGTGCATCGCGCCCCTACACGGCGGGTCTTCAGTGGTACTAGGATCGAGAATTTGTGAAGAGAAGGGAAAATGTTAAGCAACAAAGCCATGACACGCACTCACGTGTCATGCATTCACATCGTACGCGTCAAACCCACACCAAAGTGTTGGCGTTAGAATAGGAGGAGGAAATTAACATGGGGATAAGTTATACCCTCGGTAAAAGCCCGTGCAACGCCGGGCCATGAAAGTTAGTATATATATATACTAGCTTCAAGTACCCGGCTTTGCCCGGTTTTAAATTAAAGTTTTCTGTAGAAGCGTACAAAACTGTTTATTTGCATACAATAAAAGGGTACATTTATCTTAAAGCAATGCGATAGAGAACATTTTTGGCAGTTCCATTTGGAGTGTGTACAAAAAGATTTTCCTCTTTGCCTACTCTGGAGCAGGCCACATACAACTAACTGCCTATGAGAAAAGCATGGTGTCTGCAAGTCTATACCAGCAATCCCAAGAGACTGGCCCTGTGACTTGTTGATTGTCATGGCAAAGCACAGCCAGAGGAAGCAAAAGCCACAGCCATGTCTTTCTCTTTCCTCACAAAAGCCAATAGCAAATTGAGTAGAAAAGTCTTGCCTGTGCCACCTGGTGCATCCAAAAATACAATGCCTTCTCTTTCACTTCCAATCATTCCAGTGATGGCTATAAAAGCTTGCTACTGATCTGAAGTAAGTCTTGGCACATTTGTTGCCATGTAGGCTGGAAGTGCTTGAACATCATAGCTAGTTTCCCTCAAGACATTCTTACTTGTCAATTCAGGTTGATCATGCACTGGTTCTGGCAAACCATACAGTGCAAGCTTGTGGCCAGTTATAGATAGAATTTTATTTTCCAAGATGATAAGAGTATTGCTTAAGAGAGCATCACAGTATTCAATATTTCTGTTGGATTATTTCGTCTTGCCTGGTGCAAAAAGTCCTCTGTCATGTCTTCCTTGTGATTTTCCCACAGTGTGATAGGTTTGTTTAAGCCACATACGGCAACCAAAAGGGCAAAGAGGATACGGAGTTGTGCTGGTGACTGAGAAACAGCTGCCTCTTCCATTACATGGTACCAATGAGAATCATCTTCCAGAAGTCCCAGGACTTGGCATGCCTCAGTGTATGTGCTGCATGGCTTAATTTCAAGGATGTCACCATCATCATCTCTAACAATAACAGTTTTGAGATCTTCAAATGATATTGGTCCTTGAATATGGTGCAAGAGGAGGCGCATGTGGAATTCTTCTCTGTTGTTAGGATGCACAGTGTACACTCTTCCCAAGGCATTGTCTGTCACATATCCTGGGAAGTCTGCAAGAGGTACACCTTTTTTTCGGATTTGCCAGACATTTTGACTGGCATCCCAGCGAAAATGTCTAGGCACTTCAGAATAACAGCAATGTTTTTAAAAGAGGGTCTGTTTTGCAGAGATCAAAAAAGGCTTTTAATGTAGTCTTTGGCGGAGTGTCATTCAAATGTGCTGTTGGCTGTCCTGTTTCATAGTATACTCTTTGGCTCCTTCAAGATGTACTGCCAAGTGAACAACTATTGGATACCTTTGATGGATGGGAAAGTTGAGCAGGCACCACACTGCCTCACTGCTACTAATGTATCGTCCTTGTTGATAAGTGATAACTTTATCAAGCCTGTTCGGCATTTCATTTGCAACAGCAAACATGGCTGCATCACTTCCCTTGGTAACATACTTGCAAATATGCTTGATGCTTTTGACTGAGTTGCAGTACTCCACATTTATGTGTGCTTTGAAGGTTCTGCAGAGTAATGGAGAATAGGGTACAACCCAAGAGTTGTCAACATCCTCCAACATTCCAGATTTTGGTGCTCTACCAGGGGCAACATGGCCACCATCACCTGGTTTTTGGCGATGGTACAGGGGATATACATCATCTCTTGTCTGTGTCTCTTGCAACATTTGCCTGGGAAACCTCTTACTGCACCTGCCATTAACAATGCATGGTGCCTTGTGATTCTTATTGCAGAAAGGGCCATGAATCATGTTTTTTTGTGACAACCTCGTACAGAATGGGATCTTCTTCTTCGTCTGGAATTTCTGCACTTATAATGCAGTCTACTTGGTCTGGGCGAATTTTGGTCTGCAACCAGACCAAGAGATGCATATGTGGCAGTCCTCGCTTTTGCCACTCAATGGAGTACATGAAACAGGCTACTTTTCCATACACTTGGACATCCATCATGACATGCATCATTTTCTGAACTTTTTGTTGAAACACCCTGGCAACCAAGTCAACACGATCTACTGCCTCATGTCCTGGAAGCAATTCAACTGTTATCTCTGGCCAGCTTGGGTTGCAGGTGAAGGTGATGAAGAGATCAGGTGTGCCTCTATGACGCACATAAGTCATTCCATCCTGTGCATAATCATACATGTAACAGGGCCCTCCAGTGAAGGATTAAGGCAACACCACTAATTTGCCAAGATTTTCAGAATTCACAGTGTTGTCATTCCTTACTGCCTCCAATAGTACACCATGGTCCTCAGCTCTAAGTTTTGTTTGGTTGAGTCTGATGAAACGCAATCTCTCATTCTCAACCTTAGCATACATATCCACTATGTAATGCTGGAAAAGACGTGGGCATCTGAGGAGTGTATTGAATTCGTTGACTCTTTGCATCATGTGATATGCATAGTAGTCATTGCTGGTGGCCTTGTTTACATCTTTGATGTTCAAATCATAGACACATGTATGACCATCACTTTTACTTACATCCTCATCATCACTACAAAAACATTCAAAATCACTCTCAATGACCAACTTGCATGATTTCCTATTTTTCTTTTTTTGGTTCATTATCACACGGCTGAGAACAGGCACATGGAGCACTACTTTTGGCTGGAGGAGGCCAGAGTGAGGTTGGGATGGAATGAAACCTGTGTGTGTGTGTGTGTGTGGTGTGTGTGTGTGTGTGTGTGTGTGTGTGTGTGTGTGTGTGTGTGTGTGTGTGTGTGTGTTTAAGAACCTTCCCCATGTAATTGTGTGTACGTGTACCAAATTTCCCGTTATTTGGTTGTCTGGAGTTATAAGGGAACAGAGAGAGAGAGAAAGACAAACAGACAGACAACAAATGTGTCTTATATATAGATAGATACACAGTAACTTGGAACTCTGATATATTATTTTTTTCATTTATCATACATTGAAAGAAATAAAAAAAAAAGAATTACCAAATCAACTCGAAAATGTCATGATTATTTTATCAATAGATTAGAATCTTTAGAAAAACTTACCAATATTCAAGTGATGAAACGAGCAAATGCTCTAACACTTGTGACGTTTCAAATAATTACCTAATTAAACTCTTCTGAATGGAGTCCCGTAAAAAAACTCTGAAAATCATATTTTTAATGTCAAAAGTTAAATATAGAAGATATATGAAATTAAAAAAGAGGTACCTTCATTCTTGGAGACTTTTTTTTTTCTTTTGAAATTCATGATGATGTAGTCAAAGAATAAAATTGAAATAAAAAAAACGCTTTTGCCATGAATTAATTTCCATTTTAAAAATAATTGCATGGTAAACGTTCATTTTTACATCAAGTACTCTTGCTTGTTTTCATGTCTTTGGATGTACATCATACCACCTTTTCCACTTTAAAACACTCATTCATAATTTCCCCTATATCCTTATCTAGAAAAATTACTATTGAGGAGATGAAAAATTAATCTAAAATCATAACAAGAGAGGAAGAAAGAAACAAAACCTTATACATCTTTACATGCATGCTATACTAATAAATTTCTAATAATATAATCTCAATGACTACGTAGAATTAATTAAAAATCAAACTGTGTCAGCTAAGGAAAATTAAAATATATAATGTTTCATGTAGATATATTTTAAAATAATACTGAAGGTTTTGTCGATAATCTTTTAATTCGAATGATGTAATGAAAATTACAAGTCTGCCACAAAAACATTAGACTTACATGGAAGAAATGTATACTACTTTTTGCAAACACACACTAAAGAAAAGGCCATAAAGGGCAAACAAAAGAAATAGAATTTGATGAATTCACAATTTACTCTTTTCCTAGTTGAAATTTACTAAGTGCTTTAATAAACTCTTTAATTTTTTTTATCATAAACAATCTGTATAATATATATATATATATATATTAAAGCACTTAGTAAATTTCAACTAGTATATATTGTGTGATTTTTTTTATATATATTTAAACATATATATATATATATATATATATATATATAAAGGATAAAAGAGCTACTCTCCCTCACTGACTTATCACGATATCTCCGGAACTATTCAACCTACAGACCATGGAGTAGTGATCCGCTAAGAACGAATTTTGCGAAATTCGAACCCCAAGGGGCGTTATAAATTATTATTTTCATTTTTAAACTACTCGAAGTACAGTCTTCAAATTTGGTAAACAGATTCCTTTTATGGATTAGAGATCCACTACAAAATGAGTTTTGTGAAAATCGATCCCCAAGTGGTGTTGCGGGGGCTTAAGGGGAATTATATATAGACGTATTAGACGCATAGCCTTGAAATTTGGTAAGGAGGATTTCTTTATGGGGAGTAGAATCCGCTTCAAAATGGGTTTATGGAGGGGAAAAAAAGCCTCCTAAATGGTGTTGCTGGGGATTAAGGGGCGTAATAGATAATTATTTCCATTTTTAAACTATTAGACGCACACTCTTGAAATTTGGTAAGCAGATTCTTTTCATGGAGTAGCGATCCACTACAACATAGGTCTCACGATAATCAACTTCTAAGGGACGTTTCAGGAAATTAAGGGGCGTAATAGATAAATACTTCCGTTTTTAAACTACTAGACCTACCTGCTTTAAAATTGGTAGGCATGTTTCTTTCATGGAATAAATATTCACTACAAAATGGGTTTTGCGAAATTTGACCCCCAAACGGTGTTGCGGGAATGTTAAGGGACAGTATAATTAATTAATCCAATTTTTAAACTATTAGACATACAGTCTTGAAATTTGGAAAGCAGATTCCTCTCAAGGGGTAGAGATCCGCCAAAATGGTTTTTCCTCAAAATCAACCTGCAAATGGCATTGCGGAGCGTTATAGATAATTATTTCTATCTTTAATCTACTGGACGTACAGTCTTGAAATTTGATAAGCATATTCCTTTCATGGAATACAGTTCCCCTACAAAATGGGTTTTGTGAAAACAGACCCCGAATTGGCGTTGCGGGAGCTCAAAGGGCGTTAAAAATAATTATTCCCATTTTTAAACTATTAGACGTACAGTTTGGAAATTTGGTAAGCAGATTCCTTTCGTGAAGTAAAGAACCGCTACAAAATAGGTTTCGTAAAAATCAACCCCCAAGTTTCATTTTGGGGTATTAAGTGACTTAATAGATAAATTTTTCCGTTTTTAAACTATTAGAACTACCTGCTTGAAAATTGGTAGGCGTGTTCCTTTCATGGAATAGAGTTCCTCTAACAAAGAATAAAAGGAAAATTGAACTCCAATGAGGGTCAAAGGGAGTTATAGAAAAAAATCCTGTTTTTGAATTGTTAGAACACATACTTGAAATTTGTTAAGAATGTTTCTTTTGTTGAATAGGGATCCACTAAGATTGGATTTTATGGAAATCGACTCCTGGGGGAAGCAGGGAGTTACCTAGGGCGTATTGAAAATAATTCCTTCTTTTTCGAACTACAAGGACTATAATAAGGAAATGTGGTTCGCATTTTTCTTTTGTTGAATTGAAATACGCTAAGAATGGTTATTTTGGAGAAAGACTTTCAACGTGATTACGGGAGCTATTGATAGTAAAAATTTCGTTTTTGCTCTATTATAATTAGACTTGAAATTTGGCTTGCTTGTTTATTTTATGGATTAGAGATCCACTAAAAATTAATTTTGCGAAAATCCACTTGGTTATTGGGTTACGAGAGTGCAATCATCATTCTGCTTCAATTTTAGAGATTATTAGAAAATACAAATGAGAAGTTCTGTTCTTTTTTTTTATCTAGAGGTGAGAGCTATAGGTATATTTTTCAATACAAATGAATTCTAAATGCTAGGATTTAGAGAAGAGAGAGATATCAATAATTTATATATTATAAACAGTATATATTTATAAAACATCATGAAATACCCAGCGAAGCGGGTGGGTAACGGCTAGTATATGTATATAGAGACCCTGTTTCACTAGTTTGAAAGTCTGCATTATTGAAACATTCAAACTGAAATGAATCTACTGAAAAATTATTTTACTGAAAATTTGTTTCATATTATGGATCAAATGTTGCTAATCGTGATTATTCACAAAAAAAAAAAATTTTTTTTTAATCTATACTAATAAAAGAAAGAGTTTGTGTGTGTGTTTCAGCTGTTCCGGCGAAATTAAGCAATACAGAAGTATGAAACTTGGCATGTAGAAGCTATAGGTTGTTATGCTATTAACCTCGAAGAGTTTTTTTCGAAATTCACTTTAGATTTTTTTAAAATTCAATTTTTATGCGATTTTTCAGTTAAATGGAGATATGACGTCATCAGTCATACCAAGTCATAACTTAGCGAAAATTAATGTTTCGAGCTGTTTTGGGGGGAATTTCAAAACATTTTATAGTAAATATACTTATTTATGGTTGTATTTATTCGTTTTTTTAACTCTTAGTGGAGGAATTACAGTTGTTTTTCGAAAAAAATCATCCTAAGAAAATGTTTTTTCTAAATTTTATTTTTCCGATTGGCAACACTAATTTGATAACAGTAGATAACAGTTGGAAGATGCATTGGTTTTCCAGCTAAGCCTATTATGTATTTTTTTCAATAACTAAATTAAATTCGTTAAATATACACTTTTGTTTTGCTTATATTTTGAATGATTATTCCGAACCATTTCTGGGGTTGTTTCTTTTTCAGCTTAAAAATTTCTGATTTGTGTGTAGTCAATTGTAATTTCTGTTTTGGTTTAAGGCAGAGTCATATTTATTATTTTTTTTTTTCATTTTGACCTTTACATGTATTCATTTGATTCTTCTGTATTGTTTCTGGTTTTAGATTAAACTGTGTCATTTATCTTCCAGAATTTCTGATTTTTTTTTGTGGTCAGAGGTTTTATGTTATAATTTTTTTTTTTACAGTAATTCTAAATGGAATTGGTTTAATATGCATTTTTATGGTTTTCAGTTGTTAATGTTGATTGTTTAGATGTTTGTTTAAATGTTGTGTTTACTATTTTGGGTTAAGTGCCACGTTTATTTTATGAACTATCATTAGAGGTAATTATTTTCAATTGTTAATGTTGATTAATATGTTGTTCTAAACAATGACCCAAGTATACGAGCTGTTGAATTTTAGGTATGATACATCCCCTTGCCAAGTTGTCCCAAATGATGGTGATGGCTTCTGTCTCTTCAGTTCAATTTCTTATTTGTTGTGTGCAATCCAGTATTGTTCTTCGATGGGCTGTTCATTTATTATCAACAACTGGAATAGATTTAAGGTATTTACACTTGATCATGAATTGAACAACTACTCATCTGACGAAGCGTATAAAACTGCCATGTTGAACCCTAGGACTTACTGCTCCGCTTCTGAGTTACAGGCTGTCTGAACTCTGTTCTTTCGGTTTCCAGATTTTTCATAAGGGATATCTCTTTGCTGTATTTTGGTGAGAATTTTCAAACTTTTAAAAACATGAGGTTCAGTGGCAAAAACTTGGATACCTGTGTGTTTGTTTCTTCTTATATTGAATCGAAATTTTTGAAAGCAACACTTAAGTCATCAGAAATTCTTAAGCTGGGAAAAAATGACTATATAAAATCTAAAATCAGAAACAGTACAGAAGAATCAAATGTATACATATAAAGGTCAAAATGAAAATAGAATAATAAACCTGACACAGCCTTAAATCAAAATAGGTATTACAATTGACTACATACAAAATAAATCAAATTTTTAAGTTGAAAAGAAATGACAGAGTTAAATCTAAACGCAGAAAAGGTTCTGAATAATCATGCCAAAAATAAGGTAAAACAATGTATATTAAACTAATTTAGTTATTGAAAAAATAGATAACATGTTTAGCTGGAAGACCGATGCATCTTCCTATCAGAATACAGTCTTAACCGTTTGGGTCCTAAGCAGTAATAACAAAGATTCTTGCGTGTTTTTATATTAAACAAGATATCAATCATTGACATGGCCAAGTAATTTTAGCGCGTTTTCACATGTTGTATTTTACAATAATGCAACTAATGAACTTTTTACTAACAGAAAGTAGTGTGTGTACTATGCTTAAAAAAAAATTTAATTTAAATATATGATTCGGCTCATCTAGGGCACAAATGCGGAAAACCCGAGGTCAATCCGTTGCTTATTGGCTGAGAAAAAGGTACGACAAAATATGGAACGAAGACGAAATTTGCGTGCTAATAGCGCTTTTTTTACACTGCGTGAAGAATGCGCTAAAAAAAAAATTAGTCAGATTTGGGTGGATATAGCGTGATTTGCTTAGCGCCAATTTGGCTGTGGTGATGTTAATACGTAAGAATACAAAGACTAATACAAATTTTTATGTATATATGAGGTTTTTTTCCCGTTAAACTGAAATTAGTGATAGTATAAATATACAGTTGTACTTGGGCTATGTATAGCGTGAAACTAAGTCATCACCTGAATATCAGTCACCGCAGTCAAAGTGGCTCTTTTTTCACCAAAATTTGATTTTTTCCATATAAGACACATAAGAATCTGTTACTTTGATATTGTGGGGCAAATTTTGCTGTGATAACGCCAATACATAAGTACCCTTTTCCTTAATTGGCAGATTCCATATTTTTCCATTGTAACAAAAAAAAAGTAGACAAATGCACCTGAAGAAAATGACACTCAATTCAAACTAATTGAGATCAACAGATTGTCAATATTGTGATTTTAAGTTAGAATTTCTATTCACGTATAAGATTTTGCTTATGGTAGTTTCATCAAATCTTAATTTATTTATCTTTTGGTTTGATATAATATTACCATGATTTATTTTTGTCATGTCCATTTGTTCACAGAAAAAAAAAAAAAACATAAGTTAGAAAAATTATGGATGAACACGGAAACTATGGATGTGATTAAATGCTCAAAGTAATTTTCCTTCTGACAATCAGTTCTTCATGCTGATTGCATATATACAGATGCATTATATACATTTTTTTATACATAAATGTTACATGTTTTACATATCTATGCCAATTTCTGTCGTTGAAGATCAATATTCATCCTTTCTAATAATAATTCTTCCTTCATCGGCATATTCAGTATTTTGTTCAATGTTGAAAATATTGCTCAAATTTTGTACAACGGAAAGAAAATGACATTGAATTCAAACTAATTGCTATTAACATGTTGGTAATATCGTGAAGATAATGCTTCTATTTATGAGAAACCAGAATGTACCATTTTTTTTTGTGTATCGCTGTTTTTTGCCTTTTGGTCCCTATGACCGAAAATAACTCATTTTTATTTTAAACTTTAAAAAAAGCATTATTTTTTTTAACAAAAAACTATTTGCTGGAACTATGATAAGGTAACCTTGAAATCATATTTTCTTTTGAATTCCATTTTGACCAGATTTTTCGTCATGACTTAACTTTGATTCTGGCAATCTTGCAAATCAGAAAACTGTTTCATTTGTGATTGTAAAAATTTTTGCACAGAAAAAAGATGCACCTTGAAAAGATTTTCTCATATTTTCCTCTGGATTTCTTTAAAATTCAGAGTTGAAATGATTTTACGTCTCATGCTATCAAGGTTTAACGTTGCTTCTTATTATCTGTTACTCACATAGTTTCTTAGAGATCATATGCATATTTTATTTTATACTGTCCATATAGGATATATATATTTCAATTATCATTATAGTTATTTATCATTTATGTACTCATTCTTTTGCTCTTTGCAATCAAATAATAATTTTTAATAGAAATGTTGCAAAAAAGTATGGTTTCAATAATTAATTTTTTAGCAACATGGTTTATTATTTGTTTCATTCAGTACTGTTGTTGGTTCTGAACTATTTCAACGAGGACCTGTTTTAGTTAGATTTTGATTTTAGTTCATACTAATTAAAGTCTTTTAGGATTTAATTACATCTAATACTGTATATTAGATGTATTACAGAGATGTTAGATAGTATTATATGAGGTATGGGTGCAATGCTAATTTAATTTTTTTTCATTTGAAGGCTTCCTAATATTTCTTATTTATGATAGCATTTAGTGAATCAGTTTATCATTAATTTTTTCTTTCAGTTCATCTATTGCAGGTTATTTCCCCCATAGTTCCCATAGCAGAAACTCACTACTGCTATCACTTTTCTGTAATTTTTATTTATATTTGCTTTGAAAAAAATATTTTTAACCTTTGGTTATACTACTTTTTATATAGGGTTTTACCCTCACTAAAAATATTATAATTCTATAATAAATAAATTTTTGTTTTTAAAACTTAACCCGTGCGAAGAACGGGCATTTCAACTAGTTCTAAATATCGAATGAAGAATAAAAGTAATTTTTAAAGTTTAATTGTGTAAAATTTTAAATGCTTTTCATTCTTTCTATATACGAATTTTTTTATAGAGATACAGATGTTTTAAAAACTTTTCTTAAATATATATGTATATATATATGTATGATAATTGTGTAAGTACATTATAAATTAAACCACTAAAACACTGAAAGTTTTTAATATTTCTTTCCCTATTATTACCACATTGTTGATATATAAAACTCTGTTTAAAAGAAGAGAAAAGTATTTTATATACATGTCCCTCTCTCACTTTTATATATACATATAAACAGAAAGAGAAATATATAGATTTTAAAGCAGTCAAGCTTGAAAAATTTCCATAATTGCAAGCTTAAGCCAAAGACAAAATTTATCATCCAAAAAGTACCAGTAATTCAGGTTTTTTGAATTGCGCTAACAAGTATTAAACATTTACTTTTGTATTTCATCCCCTCGAAAATCTATTTCAACAGTTAAAAGAGGAAATATGTTTTAGATTACTTTTGTCGAAAATATGTCGAACTAATATCCGTTAGAGTAAGATAAAAATACTATTAAATTAAAGGTGCGGGGGGGGCCATAAGCAAAACGTTAATATTACGGAGCAAACTAAATTTGTTACGATAAATTTTTGAGAAAAAACACGAAAAAAAAAATATTTTCGTAAAATGTTTTACTGAAATACAACCCGATACGTAAAAATAGTCAAAGTAGTTCATTTGTGTCAAAAGAAAAAAAAGCGTAGGAATGAAAGATAAAGCTAAAAGAAGTGGTTAAACGTTTTGAATATTTTAAGGGTGTACCCTAGCGTAAAAAATTTTTGAGGTTTTTCATACCTTTTAAAATAAAGACAGGTTAGTAGCGATAACAAAAAAAATCAAGTAGAAAAATTTTGCTTTCAAAGTTTTAGAAGTAACTATGAAAATTATTTAAAAAGGATAATAATCTATTTAACAGCTGGTTGGATAACCCCGTGTGTTGAAAACATCCTGAAGTCGTGTCGGCTTTGAATTAACAAGTCTATTGGTTTCTTCATGGCTTATCTTCTCTCAATCATCCTTAAGAACGCTCTTCAACGTATCCTTGCTAGATATATTGTGCTTACGAATCCTACGCTCTAGAAAATCCCATAGGTGTTCTATAGGATTCAAACCAGGTGACTGTGGAGGCGAGTGCAGTTGATTTGGGACAGTATACAGGAACCAAAGCTTCACAATCTCAGTGGCATACTTAGGATCACATTGTCGTGTTGGAAACGAAACGACAATCCTAGGCCGAATTTGATGGCATTTTCCTTTAAATTGTTTTCAACACATCGAGATAATCCTAATTGTTCAAAATTGATTCGATATTTTCCAACACCATTGTTCGCCATGCGCCCCACACCACAACACCACCGCCGCCGTGCTTAACGGTTGGATCTAAATGCACTTTTTGAAGCGCTGTGCAAAGTTTTCTCCATACCAATTTATGACATTTTATGCCAAAAATGCAAAATATGCCCTCATCGGAGAATATCACAATCCACCAGAACTCCAAAGGCTTATGAATATGTTTTTTTTTTTGCAAAAATCCGTTTCAGCCCGGAGGTCATTGAAATATAAGACTTTCTGCAAGACAGTCGACTACGGTATCCGGCCTTTTTCGAGATTTTTCTTGCAGTATCTGTTCAAGTGTTTTTCTTAAGCTTCTCGTGAATGTCGCTTTCTATTTGAGTTGCATTTAAAAGTGGATTTTTTTTTCACCAAGGATATCATACTTGGTTTTTCTCTGATAGTGAGTTTAGATGGACGACCTGAACGAGGTTTGGATGTGTGAACTCCTGTAGATTTAAAGATATTAATAACACGCTGGAATAAGTGAATATACTGTCATTCAACGGATCAGTCATTATCTCGACGCGAATTTTCCATCTTTCCATATTTTCACAATGATTTTACGCTACAGATACTAATTTCCTTCCTTTTATTTTTCATATCCTTGAATTGCTTCGTATCTCACAAAAACGTTAAAATTATTGCGACACAACTTTCTTAAGCTATTTTACTTGATAACGGAATGCAAAAATTCGGTTAACCTATAACGCCTGTTAATAAAAATTTCAAGAATCAAAAAAATTTCATATGGGGAACGCACACTTTTTCTGCCTACGATTTGTGTGTGTACTTTGCTACAAAACTCCCTTTATCTTATGTAGTTTTAATTCAAAATTAATGAATTCTTTTGCATGCTCAATATTTAAATAATAGTAAACAAATTTATGAAATATTGTTAGAAAAAAAAATTATATTTCTATTAAATTTTACCTTTTTTGTGTGATTTGTTATGGGTGAACGCAACTTTTTCAAGCAAGTGTATATATTTATGAAAAAAAGGATAGCCAAACCATATTATAATGTACCTTTACACATCACGCAAAAATATTTAATTTTAAACTTATAACTGAATACAAAATCAACCAGAGTCTGAGTAAACGATGTATGACATAAGAGAAAATTAATAATATTCATTGTTGTTGTTGTTGTTGTTGTCGTGTCCTTCCCGCAAGGAAGGAATGAAAGTTGCCATTGCCTGTGAGACAGGTTGTACTTCTTAACGATAGATGGCGACACCACCTATCTCCACCTCCACAATTTTGGCATGGAACTGAAGGGGGAGGGAAATATTATCCCGCCCACAAGACTTTCGGACCCACTGATTTAACGAGCACGTACTCCGTCTATACTCGGTAGTATTTAGTGGCATCGGGCATCGAACCCTCCGGTCTGGAGTCCGATGCTCTAACCACTAGGCTACCCACGGCCCCAATAATATTCATTAAAATGGGAAATCTAACGACAGATAACCTGGTAACTGAAAAAAAACGAACACTAAAACACTGTAAAATAATTTTCGATGTGAAATTCTTACGAAAGAAAAAAAAGTATCACAGGCCTTATTCTTGGTTTCTGCATCCTGGGATGAGCTTGATCTAAAGTCTGATTATATTCTACCATAAATACTGCAACTTTTTATAAGGAGAGTTCTTTGTATTAAGCAAAAATGATTCAATGAAAAAAGAAACAAAAAACTGATCCATTCCATTATGCTTTCTTCTCTCATTATGCTTCATTTGATTGAATACTCATAAACCTAGACCAAATTTTCATTTAAAACCCTTCCTGTGCTTTTCCAAGTATCGTAATATTATTTTACTTGAAAAAAGCATACCAGATGTACGTTATTTACGACTTCGCTAAATGAAAATGAAATACATGGGGGTGGAGGTGGGGACTAAAGACGGCGATTTGTTGCTTCGTGAAAAGTAAATCATATCTTTTTTCTCCTCCCTACAGCTAATGTAAGGTATACTGTATTCAGTGATGAATTTTATATCTTTCTAGCATTTTATCCGATTCTCAGTCTGGTTTTTGTTTTATCTCTGTCAGTAATTTAGGTTTAAAAAGAAAACCCGCTGAAGAAAAGTATCTCTTTCTCGTCACGGGGATTACAGCAAATAAAAAAATGTTTTTTGGTTTGGTTATTAGATTAAATATATCTAATAAGTGAATGACTTTAGATCGCCAATTGGAAAATCGCTTAAAAATTCGATTTTAAAAAGTGCAAAGAGAATTTTGAGAAAATCTACGTTAATGGCGTCTGTCAGGTTTTTGGCCCCCTTGAAGCCTTGGCCCCCCCGCAGTGTGGGGGTTTCGGGGTGTACGTTACGCCACTGATTATATAGAGAGATGCCATATATATAGACTACCTCTATACTGGATACTAAATGTTGCTCGGATTCACTACCAATTTTTCCGAGACCCGTTTTGAAAGATATTTTGCCAAATTGTCACATACTTGTAAGGCTAAATTTACAATTTTCTAGGATGCTACAAGATGTGTATTATTATCAAATTCCAAGTGTTCTCTAACATGCGATGCAGTTGGACTAGGAAAAATTCAGTTAGTTTACGTATATGCAGGCAGTGCTTTATCAGTATGGCAGTAATTTACAGAGATCGACACAAAATTGATCGTCATTAAATTGAAGACAAAACAACAAAAGTAGTCATAGCTTATTTAATTCAGTAATTATTTAGTGCAGCAATAACATAAAATTCCAGGTCAGTATTTTGCATTACATATTTCGTGTCAAATCTCATATTAAAATGGTGTTATATGAAAACAATATGTTAAACATACCACAAGACATTATGAACTACTTTCTTACATTTTACCTGAATGTGTTTACTTAAGACTCTGCCGACATATTAAGAAATAATGGACAGTAAACCGATACCTGTGTTAAAAGTAATAGGTTTATAATGTTATAAGACAAACAGATGTAGATATCAGAATTCGAAGAAGATTAACATCAAAAATTTAAGTTTTTACATTTTAAAAGCATATACAAAAAATTATGTGAAAGCTATAAGTCACGCACAGAGGCGGCGTAAGGCGTGGGCCACTGCCCACGGCCTCGCGGTACATAGGGCCTCGCGCCTCAAAGCCGAAATAAAATAAACGAATTATATCTCTTTTTCGCCATAAAATAGCGAAAAATTGATATATTGGCTATTTTTTTTAAATATTCTATTTATTGATGCATGAAAGCATATATGAATAAATAATTCGTGAAAATATTGCTTTCCATTTCCTTTTATTAAAAATTTCTCAACTTCGTCGTTTCCGCTCATTCGTTCATATTTAGTCTGGCAACGCGGATAGTCCCCGGTCAGACAGCGCATAGTTCAGGACTTCTCATTATTAGAAAGCCAATTAAAGCATCGCATGCAGACGCAGTCTCGCTTCATGTTCCTTGTCATATTATAAATTTTAAAAGTATTTGATGTGAGAACAAGTAATAGTAGTACTGGGCATTTTTCATAATTTATCAATCATGTCAGACTTAGGCACTAAGAGAGATAGAGATAAAGGGAGAAAATGGAAATCAGGTGCATCAAAAGGGGGGGGGAGTGGAAAGAGCTGTATCCAACCAGGTTTAAAGTTCAGGTATGATGAAATTTCTCAATCAAACTGAATCTGGTAGTACAGAATCAAATTGATTGGTTCCTTCGACTTCTCAACAACATTTATCCGTATCCGAGTTTCCGTTGAATTTGGAAGTTACTCCAAATGCACTAACTATTGATACCGAACAACGAAAATCGAAAGAGAAATAGATTCAAAAGTTTGCCAATCATAACCTGACGTTGTAATTTATGTGTTCATGTTGAGTAACATAAGTCACAATCAAAAAGAAGATATTGAGATTAGTTCTTCGCTGTGAATAGAGATGCCAGTGACGTAGTGAAACAAGTATTTTCCAGTTTTTACCCGGGATTGTGCACGTTTCCCATGACAGATGCTCACCGGTCATGATATAGTTCATAGTAGTCCCACACAGCAGTTAAATAACAGTGATGAATATTATCCTAAAGATGATGATTATAGATACTTTTTCAATTTTCATTTCTCAAGAAAACTGAATAATGGTGAAAATCAACGTCGTCGCTGGTTGGTTTATTCAAATTCTAAAAATAAAGTTTCTGTTTTCCATGCAGACTATTTGGCAATAAACAAACTGAAATAGTACAGGAAGGGTGCTGCGATTGGAAAAACTTAAGTAGTATTTTATACAGACATATGAGAATACTAAAGAACACATATGGCCTATATGTTCCAATCGATAACATTAGAGAAGGGTGTAAAGCACGGAAAAACATTAGACCAAGAAAACGAAAGGTGAATTCTTGAATCTCAAAAACATTGGTACAATTTGTTTGAGAGATAAATTGATATAATAAATTTCTTATAGCCTCTCATAATCTGGCGTTTAGAGGTTACAGAGAATCTCTCAAAACAGATGAAGACACTAAGAATTCTGGGAACTACATAGACTTATTTGAATTGATATCTTAAATATGATCCTATGTTACGGGAACACATACATTGCATTAATAATAAACAACATGCTAACCATTATCAAAGCCACGATATTCAAAATAAATTGATCAAAATCATGTCAAATACAATTACCAGTGAAGAGATTGATAGGATAAAAGAGGCAAAATACTATTCTTTTTACTCGAATGCACTAGAGACTACAGTAGAATTTAACAAATGCCGGGTGGCCGCGGTAGCCAAGTGGTCTAGGCATCGGATCATGGCTAGCGTGTCATGAGCTCGATCCCCGTACCACCACAGACCCGCCGTGTAGGGGCGCGATGCACATAAAATCTGTTGAGAGCTCAAACGTCCTCCCGTTGGTGTGGTGTGGTAGTTAGGAGAGGGAGTGCCAGCTCAGGTGTCGTCCGCTTCACTTGACCATGGTTCAAAATACGGCGGACCGTCGCCAAAAGCCCTCGTGTTGCTAAACAGTGCGACGTTAATATTCACTCACTTAACAAATGCCGGTCATCTTAAGATATTGTAGTACATCAACTGGAAGTATAGAAGAAAATTTGATTTAATTTTTTGCTGTCACTGAAATGACTGGAGAATATTTGACCAATGCAATACTGGGAGAACCAGAAAAAAATGGCTTAGATATTCAGAACTGTCGTGGACAAGGATATGACAATGGTGCAAATATGGTAGGCATAAATAATAGAGTTAAAACTCGAATAGTAAATATAAATCCCAGGCATTTTTCACACCTTGCGGCTGTCATAGCTGGGGAATCTGTTATTGGTAAACGCAGCTAATTCATCAGTGGCAACAAAAACATTTTTTGGAATTATTCAGAAGATTTTTTTTTGTTGCTATTTTCAAGTTTCAGCAAACGCTGGAAAATTATCAAAGAAAAATTAAAGTTTAGAAGTAAGCCTTTATCAGACACAAGGTGGGAAAGCAGAATCAAGGCGGTGAAGGCCACATTATTATAATTTGATGATATTGTTGAATGCATAGAGAAAACTTAAAAAACAAAACGGAACAATCCGACACACTCAAGTGATTACGATTCCGTTTTAAATGAAATGTCTAGTTTGGAATTTATCGTATTATTACAAGTATGGTAAGAGTCATTACGCGTGTAAATACCATAAGTACGAATTATACGAAGAATTATGAAATATGATCCCAAATTCACCCCTGACGTGAAACATCTGCTCCAATGTGTCATAGAGAACAATTTGAAAGAAATTTTCTTAAATATTTACATTGTCTTTCGAATTTTGTTAACAATACATGTAAGCATACCGATTCTGCTAAGAGGAGCTTTACAAAATCAAAACTGATAAAAAAAAATTTACGAAATTCAATGGGTCTGAAATGACTTTCAGCTTTGGCAGTTTTATCTATTGAAGCAGATATACATCTAAGATAAATTACGAACCAATCATTAAGGATTTCGGCAAAACTAAAAGTAGAAAATTTCCTTTTCTTTAATTTTTCCTTTTTTTTTTCATTATTGTTTAATGTACCAAAGAAATATGGTTAAAAATTTTGGTTTTTCTTCATGAATAAAAATTGGTTTTTTATTTTACTAACCCTTTTTTTACGCCACCAGAGGGCCTTGCGAAATGTATCTTGTCCACATTAAGTTCAGGTCTCGAGCCACCACTGGTCACGCACAAGACATTAAACGATTTCCTTCTACAAAATAAATTAAAATATCTTTTTACACGCTGTTATTTGTGTCTAAAACTGTTATACCTTCATTTAGAATTGAGATATGACCTCTAATGGGTCATTATTTATATTCCCCAATCATTTCACAAGCTATACATATAGAGATAACTTGCGCGTGACAAGGGGGTTCAATGCCACTATCATTTTCATACTTTTCTATTATGTTTCAGAAAATTTAATGAAAAATATAAAGGGTACAAAAATAAACCCATACATTTGAAAAAAGCAAATGATGCTGTTTTCTTACATACTGTGTCTCTCAGCCACCTTATTTGGATGATAAATTATGTGTTTTATTACTCAATTCATTCCTAAAATATTGTCAATACATGATATATAGTTATAGCTACTTTAACTATTTTCTTACTACTATTAGATTCACTTTCAGGTAAGTGAAAACAAAAAATAATTGCGTAATTTGAATATACTTTAAGAAATTTCAAAGCATAAGGGTGTAGTACATATTTTACAGAAGGAAATATTTTATCCTTACTCTAAAAATTCTTTAGTAGAAGTATGTTTGTGGTGGAATTTTCCTCAACGAATTTTATGTTCGCTAAGGAAGGATCCACACACTGTACTTCATATTACTTCACTATAATCATTCGACGTCTTACTATAAAAAATATATTGATTTTAAGATGAAAAAAACATTTGAAATATATATTGATATATATTTAGAAAAGAAGTTTTTCCATATTTTGTCTATAAAATACAATGTAAAGTAAATTTCGTAAGAGCTTTTGGTTTTTAAATTCAAAAATAGATTTGTAGTTATTCAGAAGTTAAACAATTGTTTGTTTCTCATAAAAAAACATTACGTTACATTCCTTTTATAAAGTGTTTTCACAAGCTTCAGTTTAATTTCATGAAATATTCAGTTCTTCTTTCGTTTGGTATGCATTTAACAGATTAATCATTTTTTTGTATTATAGTTAAAAAAAACTCCTGATAGTACACTCATGTCCATAAAATAAGGATAATTCAGAATGACACAGAAATTGAACTCTAAAATAAAAATTTCACCTGTAGAATTATCACACACATCTTGAAGAAGAATATGCAAATTACAGGAAACCACCAGATGGCGTGGATAGTACGTCACAATGACGAGAGTGTAAGAGAGGGGTATATAAGGAATGGTGGCAAAAAAGTAAAATTATTCACAAGCGCTTTAAAAGCCTTTCAGCGCAATAACCGCATAGTTATGGCACAAAGGAAGCATTTGGATGATTTTTTACGTGGTAGAATTATCGGACGACTGGAATGTGGACATACCCAGCTGAAAGTATCTGAGGAACTTGGAATCACCCAGAGTGTCATCTCCAGGCTTTGGCAACGATTCCAAGATGATGGTAATGTGAATAGATGTTACAGCATGGGTCGCCCCCGAGTTACAACGCCGAATGAGGACCGGTATTTGGCAGTTACTGCCAAAAGAAACAGACGGAGCACAGCATCAGATTTATCTCGTCAGCTCTCTTCAGCTACCGGTACGACAGTTTCAAGGCAGACCGTGTACAGAGGCTTAGGGCACATTGGTCTATATGCTCGTAGGCCTGTCAGATGTGTTCCTCTTACCGCAACTCACTGTCGCCTGCGATTAACCTGGAGTAGAGAGCATGCGTTGTGGACACCACAACAGTGGTCTTGTGTGATGTTTTCCGACGAGTCCAGGTTTAGTTTGCAGTCTGATTCTCGCCAAACTTTCATATGGAGAGTGCCAGGTACCCGTTACCACCAAGAGAACACCATTAAACGACACCGTAACGGTGGTGCAGGATGGCTCGTTTGGGGAGGAATTATTCTTGGTTCCAGAACTGACCTGCATGTTCAGAGTGTAACGATGACAGGCCACATCTATCAGGATGTCATTCTGGAACAACATGTACGTTTGTTTCAGGGCGCCATGGGTGCTGAATTTCTGTTTATGGATGACAACGCCCGTCCTCACCGTGCAAACATTGTAGATGAGTGCCTTCAATCGGAGGATATCACCCGTATGGATTGGCCAGCATACTCACCGGACTTGAATCCAATAGAGCACGTGTGGGATATGCTTGGCCGACGAATCGCAGCCCGTCAACCCCCTCTCACCTGCCTACCGGAACTTCGGAGGGCATTGCTTGATGAGTGGTGCAATATTCCCCAAGATCAGATTGATAATTTGATACTTAGCATGCGTCGGCGTTGTAAGGCCTGTATTACATCGTCCGGGAGACATACTCCGTATTAACCATCATACTAACCATGTTATACTGTTTTTTGTAAGTAGGTTCTTTTTTGAAATTTGCTCCATCGAGTAAAAATCGCAATTTTTATTAATTATGTCAAACCTATAGCATCTATTTTGCTTTTTACCTTTTGTTTAATAAATAGACTTTACAAATAAGTCAAATTTGTTTTGCTTCTGTCTCTTCCTTTGCCTGAACTTCATTATCCTTAATTTATGGACATGAGTGTATATTTGAAAGTTTTTCAACTGCCTGTTTTGGAATGACTCATAAATCTACTTAATACCAGCCCGTACTCCTCGAAATTTCCTAAGATCAGAGGACTAGGTAATCTGAACATTACGCTCAGCCCACCACTCTAGCGTTTGGTTTTCCCAGACAGATTGTATAGATATATACATAAACAATAGTCCTTCTATGTGTACAAGTCAAACAAGTCGGGTATTTAGTAGAAGAGGGCTCAAACAAATGACTTTATTGTAACATCACAGGTCATGCGTTTAATATCGTGACCAATCGACTATAGAGTTATTTTATATGAATATTCATTCCAGACCTTAAATAAATTATTACAAAAAAGTTTCTCTTCTTTTTTTATTAATATTAGTATATGATACCCTGCTGCTTTGCATAGCTTCTTTTTACGATACAGGTACAATTATTGAAAGTTCCCAGCAGTTTTTGAAAAATTTCTAGAATGAGGAAGATTATGAATGGAAAAAAAGGGAAGAAATGTATATAGTTATCTACCAGAAATGTTTAAAATTTTATTTAAAAATAAAAAGTATTGCTGGAAACCATTTGTACAATGTGGAAAAAATTTTATAGGATTATTTTTCGGTCTTAAAACTACTCATACAAATCTAAGAACGGTTGAAGTGTAAATGAGTTTATCCTTCAAATATAACTTTAAAATGATTTTTGAACAAAGAATTTAATTGGAAAATTTTAAACTTTGGATTGTACTTTCCAAGAATGAACTTAACGACGATTCATGTTAATATATTTTTTTTTATCTGAAAAACCTTCCCAAAATATATTTTTACGAATTAAGGAAATTGGAATTACTGATTTCAAAAAAATATTAAAATATATGCATATTTCATCATTTGAATCACACACACACAAAAGCAAAACACATTTTGCCATTAATTCCCGTTTATTTCATTTGTCAAAAAGTCAAAGTACAGCGAAAAATGTTACAAAAATTTTGGGGAATCATTGAATTACAGAATACAAATTTTTCATAATTTTTTGACAGCATCAATTACATGCGTACATTAATCATTATTGTATCTATATTCTATATATGCAAGATAAAAGATGATATCATTCTCTAGGTGTATATATTTAGATCTCAACCTGATGAAATCATCTCGGGCAGGCGGCAGTAGTTCAGGATGGTTGATGCGGCCTGTAAGATGACGCCAATGTTTTCGGATGAGCCCAATCAAGCATTCTGCATCTTTCAAGTGCTTCTGCATTTCTGAACGGAGATGCGCAGGAGAAGTGAGTCCTTCCATCGCTGTAACCAATTGTTCTCGAGAAAAGCACATGAGCTCTTGTAAATTAGCAGCACAAAGCTCTAGGACTTCTATGCGTGCTTTTAATTTTACTCTGGCGATTCTGACCTCCTCACAAGCCAGATTCAGATTAATATTCTCCAGACTAATATTCCTCGAATTCTCCATTTTTAAGGGGTGTTCGTGTATGGATCCTAGAAAAGAAAAAAAATAATTTCAGCTCAGACAATTTAAAAGAGAAAATCAGCACTGTGTGTGTGAGTGATGTCTGTCTCCAATAATTTTGCGATGAATTCTAATCAAATTTAAAGTTTATCTCGAGATCTAACGAGACATTTTGTCTTCCTTTAGGAGTAAAGAGATGTTTAGGGTGGCTCTTGAAATATCTTATACTTCAAGAATACCGTATTCTCTCTCTCTTATTTTTAAATACATTTTATTAACAGATTTTTTAATGAAAAGAATCACAGATTATTTTTTTAAATGAAAAAATAATCGGGATAATAATTTAATAATGAACTACTTAATTAACCTTGAAAACTCACTATTCTCTCTGAAAAAAGTAATATTTATTATAAATAACTTAATTATATTGTACATTTATTTCCTGACACGATCTATTCGTGAAATCAATAGCAAGTTCAAAGAAACAGTTTACAGAGCATCTTATATTCTAGAGCAATGATTCTCAACCTTTTTTGTTGTTACGGAACTCCTTCAACAATTTCAAAATTTTGCGGAACACTAACAATAAAATAAGTTAAAAAGAATTTTTCTAATCCATAACACACTACGTAAAATAGTTTATGAAAGTAATTTTCAATGATAAATAAAATTATATGTACGGCAAACACAACAAAATGTTCATTGAGCAATTCATTACAAATTAGTTATAAAAATACATTTGATGCCAAATTTGAGCTGGATGATTTTTGATAATTTCGTTCATATTTGGTCGTAAAAATAATAATGCCACTCTCATTTCGTAATCTACATTCAAAAGCCTCGATCTTTTTTTCCTTTTTATATTTTTTATAATGGTTAAATTCCGAATTCACGCAAATAAGTAGAAAACTGTTACAATATTTTTAAAACTTTTTTTTGTTGCTATTATGAGATAATCAGCTGTAATTTTACTTCAAAATGAATTAATTGAATATTCCGAATGTTTTGAAATTAAATTTCGATTATTACAGAGCAAAATTAGGTTTTCATCTGCCTTCAAAGTTAATTTTTATACAGATGAGTATCCGAAGGGTTTTACAATCACAATCGAATGTTTTTATATCCATCTGTCTATGATAGGATAAGTCAAATATACCATGAACACCCACCATTAGTATTTCTATAGAAAGGCTAAATGATTCGGATCTGGATTTTATTTTTTTCTTAGAGTATAATTAATAAATTAACAAAAATTTGGCAGGACACAAAAGTGCTCCTGCACAGTGGTTGAGAAGTGTTTGGGTGACTCTTTAAATATTTTAAATTCCAAGAATACCGTATTCTTATTTTTTAATATATTTTATTAACAGATTTTCTAATGAAAAGAATCACGGATTATTTTGTTAAAGGAAGAAGCAGTGGGAAAAATAATTTAATAATCAACTATTTAATTAATCATGAAAAATCACTATTCACTCTGAAAGAAGTAATATTTATTATAAATAAATTGATAAGGGTGTTTACACCCAACTCTTTTTTTACACGGTCTTCTTTATTTACAGGATTTTGACATAACACGGTTCGCCTATATTATTTTGCACAAATTTCTTGCTCTAGCGTTAAAAAAAAGAGTTGGGTGTATTTCCTGGCAGAGATATCGGTAAAATCAATAGCAATTTCAGAGAAACAGTTTAAAGAGCATCTTATATTCTAGAGGAAAAACCGTCTCATATGTAGATGAACACGATATAGCTTTTTGAGAGATCCGCATTGCCCTCGATCATATTAAACTTTATGAGAAATAAAACTTTCTCTGAATTTATAAAAATGACCGACATTTTTACTGCTGGATACTATATAATTGTAATAAAATTAATTATATAATTTCAATAAAATTATATTTATTTATAATTCTTAATTCATGAGCTTTCAAGCTTATACTATTTGACGGAAAAACCGTTCTTTTTGTTGTGACAGATTCTCCCACCCTTTCAATCAACCTCTAGGGCAGGCATGAAGACTTTTGAAGACTTTTGTGGCCCAATTGAAGTTTCTAACAGTATATATTATTTTACAGACTTGGACTATAGACGATTGAATCGAAGAAATCGTGTTTTGACCTATCCCCCCCCCCGCCTCTGCCCGTACTACTTTTTTTTTCGAAATAATCCCCCCCCCCTTTATTTGATTTCTAAGCAATAAGAAAATATAAACATTTGGCCTCGGGCAGAAAAAAAAATTGTTTTTTTGTAAAGCAGTGTAATAATTATACTGCTGTTCTTCTCTATGATTAATTGCCTTTTTGCATTTGAAATAAAAATTTTGAAAATCTAAATTTAAATCAATTTTATGCAGACATTCTGTGACACAAGTATAAACTGTGAAGATGTTACGCAGATAGTTGTTATTCATCAGATGACAGCACAAATCCTCTGTAGTTAAGAACTTTGAAGGGTAGGATATATTCTTCCACCAAGTGCAATCTGGTCGTCGTCTTTTAACTATGTTGTGTTTGTAATTTGTGATTGTGATCATGGTAAAACGTAAACTTACTGTGCTTTTTTATTATATCAATAATTATCTTATTTATTTCTATTATATATTTAATCGTCATGGCTGCAGTAAAATTGAAAAGAAGGAAAGAAACTTGAAGATGAAAATAGACAGGTTCAGAGGGAATGGAAAAATTCGTACCTTTTTATTCCTGTAACAGACAATACTGTACGTTTGATTTGTCGTCATTCAATTTCAAATGTAAAATCATATTACTTAAGGCTGTTTTCGGTCAATGTTAAAGGATAGGGATCAAACGGGAAGCACATTTGCCGGCAGGAAAAAGCTCCAATAATAATAAAAATTTCTATGGGTATAAAAAAAATTATTGTTTAGAGGATAGTGTTCTTTGAATTTTGATTTTTGAAAAAAATACGCAGTTTTCAGCATTATTGCAAAATGAAATTGGAGTTTTCTATGTTAAAGTATAGGAAGTGAAAACGCGAAGCACATTTTAATAGAAAAAAATTTATTTTTTCGAGTAGAATTAAATAGTATATAAGAAAGCATGCTTCCCTCTTTTGACTAGTGTAGCCATAATTAAGTTTTATGTTTTTATTAATGAACTTTTCTAAATTTTAAGTTTATTCTGAATTATTTTTGGCGTAGTTAGGACTATCTCAAACAGATGACACCACCATCGTTTTGTAAAACGAATTTTACTTGGCTACAAATACTTAATTTTGGCGATATCCTTCTGCAATATAGTCGCCAGCTGAAATTATGGTAACTTGCAAGTTGTGACAAATAGTGTGGAAAATAAAGAAGATTTATGATGTACACAGAGATTTAACATCTCAAACCTGATGAACTTTCCTATTTAGGAATGTTTTTAACATTTTCTGCATGTGTGCTTTAAAAGTTTAATTTATATACATAATTTATAATTATGTTGCTTAGATTTTTTTTTTTTTTTTTTTTGCCTGTTATTGATGAAATGCATATAAAAATATCTAAATTCTGTGAAGCGACTGAATGAAAAATTGAAAGTATAATTATTTTATACTTGACCAAAAGTTATGAATTGACTAAAGAATACAAATTACTACTCCTTGAAGCTCACAATTTAAAATTTTAATCTAATTATTGTAATGCAATTATTATTATTTTTTAACTAACAAAAAATCGATTCGATTTTATATTTAACGTACAATTTTACCATTAAACCATTGGAACAATCATTAACCAAATCTTGTTTTCTAATTAAATTAGCAGAAACTTATTTTTTCAATTAATTTTCTCCAATTCTAAGCTGTACCCCAAATTCTCAGGCCGTTTTTGTGGGGAAAAATTAAAAATAGTGTAAAATATGTTATTGAGATATATGATATATTTACGAAATAAAAAGTGGCTGCGGTAGCCTAATGGTTATGTAACAGAATCGTGGCTGCCGTATCATGAGTTCTAGCCTAGTACAGCTCAAGACCCGCCTTATAGGGGAGCTTTATCTGTCGAGAACTCAGATGTCCTCCTGTTGGTGTGATGTGGCAGTCAGGAGAGGGGGTGGTAGCTCAGGTGTCGTCCTCGTCACTTGATCATAGTTCAAAATTACGAGGTCTGTCACCAAAAGCCTTCGAGTATAGCTGATCAGTACGACGTTAATATTCACATAACGAAATAAAAAAAATAAAGGTGAATTAATAAGAAATGAGTAATTAATTTATTATTTATTAAAAACTTTTAAAAATAAACGAGAACCAGTAACTTTTCTATCCGACAGTATCTTGTCCAATTCCCCCCCCCCCCAGTGAATTTTTCAGTCTTCGATTCTAAGCAGCACCCAATTTTTAGTAGCATAAGGGAAGTAGTGCGACTTAGATTCGAATAAATATGGCAATATCGTGATTTTAAAGTTTTTGTATCTTTAAGTTTGCCTTTTTTTCTATTAAAAATTACTGTCTCTGACATTTTCTATCATTGAACATTTTCAATAACCTGTTCTTGACTAAATGTTTAATATAATAGTCTCTGTGTGATTTCTTTTTTTGGAATACATTTTGCACATATCAAATTTAGAATCAAAGTTTATTCAAAATATGTCCATTTTAGTTAAATATATGATAAAAAAATTTTTAGTACATTTTTTATATAACTTTTTTATGAAAAAAGAAATATGTGAGGCATTACCGTATGAACAGATATTTGCTGCTCATTGGAGTTTTTCTTTTAGTACTATAGTTAAGATATTGATGTTTATTACTAGTTTGTTTTTAAATTATAAAACAAAGCATTCACACACACACACAGATCTGCTGAATGAACTTTAAAAAAATTAAAACTTAATTTTCTAAATATTTAAACGGTGTTTTAATTTTTTACATCAAATATATATAATTTTTAATTTTGGAAGACTTTTAAAATGAATGATTTATTTTATAAACGAAGTAAAAATTTAATTGTAATAATTAATAATGTTTGCTTTTTTAATCTCGCAATTGCGAATCGAATTGCTTGATTTTCAAATGTTAAGAAGTTTTACATTTCTTAACTTTTCCATTAATCATTTGCTCAGAGAAGTTCATAATCAGTTATGAACTTTTTACACCTTGGGGGGGGGGATGTTTCTATCCACTAGAAAACTTGTCAATCTAATTATTACAAAGCTATTTTACCATAAATTATTGTTTTAAGACAATCTGTTACGCAGTATATAATTACTATGTGATAAATTACTTTGTTTAATTGCAGCTTTATTATCCAAAACACCGTTTAGCATCCTTCCAAAGGCAACTCGTCATGTCATGATGTCAATATCTCATGGGAATTTCACTTCGGATGGGACCAGAAAACACTTGTTGGTCGGATGTCTTTAGGAAAGAAAAATATAAAAAAGGGGAGAAAAAGGAAACTTTTATTGCTGTGGGGTACTGAAACAGATAAGAGGGGAAGAAGCGGTAGGGAAATATGTGTGGGGGGGGGGGTCTCAACTTTCCGTGATTTTTGAGGTCTTCTAATTGGATGGTGTTGAATAATCATTCTGACTGAAGTAAAATACGTTGCTAGTCTTAGTCACTTTTGAAATTTAGAGTAGGAACCTTTATACTTCTTATACGACTTATTTCACAACTCATCAACTCACATGGATGTTATTGCTATTTATAAATTATATAAAAGTGCATATTATTAGAACATGCAAGAACAATCATTATTTAACATAGATAAAATTTTCGATTCCATATTAAAACAATAGTCCTTTCATACTTATTATTTTTTAGAAAAAGGCGAGATAAAATGCATATCAAAGAAATTTACTTTTTACTTTGTAGAATCGGTGAATAAATAAGAATTATTCGACAAGAAATGTTTTATATATCAGTGAAAAAAGAAACCAACATTTTTTACTATTTTTATACTTTTTTTGATTGATGATTGTTATGCATCTTCCAAAACTAACAAGATTGGAAATTTTTGACACATGTTAGGAATATTATTTTTTTGTGAGAGAAGGGGATAAAAGAATAAAAACAAAATTCTCCCCAAAAGACACCATACTCACCAATTACATAGAATTTATTTTTACATGGAATTCATAGCAAATTATGAAAATTTATTTGTAAATTATATGCCAGCTTAATTCTGGAAAATACAACATATAATTTTTTATGGTACTATATTTATTCGATAAGAGTAAAATTGCTTCATACTATTAGTCCACTTTTAATACAACAGTTTGAAACATGAAACTTAATTTTTCACTACTGTATATCTACCTTTTCTTCTGTTTCGTTATCCTCAGCATTCATATAGTGCAGTGGTCTTCAAACTGTGTTTCACGGAACCCTGGGACTCTCAAGGTTACCCAAGTCACAATAAACAATCGAAAAAAGAAGATTATAAATGTGTATGTAAAATGGATTGAAGTTTGTATAACTACAAGTATCTTTTATAAAAAGCTCATTTCATTATTAAACTTTAAAATTCTATTTGTACTCTGTTTGTAGTTCTATTTATAATTCTTTCGAGAGCTTAAATGCTTTTCTGTTGGTGTGATGTGGTAGTTAGGAAAGGGGATACTAGCTCAGGTGCCGTCCTCGTCTTTTGACCATGGTTCAAAATTACTGTCTGCAGTGCCGGTTTAAGCTCATTTCGATGCCTGGGAGTAGAAGATCCACAGATACTCTTGGCACTGGAGAAGCCTAATTTATAACTAGAAAACCTGTTTAAGTCCAGCCTATCCGGGCTCTTCCCGGCCCAGGGCGCCCGCCCCAAGTGCCCAATGGATAAACCGATACTGACTGGTATTTTCTAACATTGAACGTTTTCAATTCCCTGGTCAAGTCTGACTAAATTTTTAATATAATAGATGCTGCAGTTTCTTTGCGCAATACATTTTACACATATCAAAGTCAGAATTAAAGTTAATTCGGAATATATCCATTTTAGTTAAATATGTAAATAACATTTTTAAGTAGTAAAATTTTTATAAAATTCTTTTAGTACTATAGTTAAAATTTTGATTCGGTCTAGTTTATTTTTAAATTAGAAAATAAAGTATTCACACAAAATAATAATCCACTGATTAATCTTTTAAAAACACTTTCTTTTAAAAAATAAATTTTCTAAATACGTAAACGGTGTTTTCATTTGTTCACGACAAACACTGGTCCGAAGTCTCTAGGAAAGAAGAGAAAGGTACAAAAAAAGGGGAAGGAGAGGGTAGGAAACTTTTATTGCTCTGGGGTAATAAAACAGAAAAAAGAGCTGAAGAAACTGCAGAGTGTGAGGGGGGGAGGAGGGAGTCCTCTCTTTTGGTGATACTTGAAAAGTCTTCTGATGGGGTTTTGCGTAGAACAGGGATGGCCAACCCAAATGACCTTGCAGGTCACTTCGGAAAAACATTACAATTCAGCGGGCCACATATAAAAATATATATCTCTATGATAGATTTGGATTTATTACAAGCATTTATTGGACTAAAAATTTAAAACAGAACGAATTATTATTGTTTTCATTATTTTTATATGTATACAAACAAATATATTATAATAATGAAAATGCAATGAATCAAATAATATTATTTAAATTTATTTGATTAGTGAGATATTTGTTTCTCACTCTTTCACTGAGTTTTTGCAATAGATCTCAATGCATATATTTGTACATCGTAATTGATGCTGCAGGTTTTCATCCGATAAGTTTGAGCTCAATTTCCTGTTAGATTAATTTCATTTTCAAGGGAAACAAGTAATATAAAACAAATTTTAAAACAATTCCTACTTTGAATGAATGAATACAAAGTATTTTATCAACGATTGAAAATTTCAACAAGATATATATAGATATATGTATAGGGAGAGAGTGAACTTATAGTAGGAATTGAAAAAAAAGCATGATGTGTCCGAATTGTTGTAACAATGCACACCCGGTTTGGCTAGTTTGGATGAAAAACTGGTTTTTCGGCGCCAACTTTTGTTATTGTTTTGTTTTAGCATTTTCAATGTTACAATAATGGAGACAAATCTAAGTTGGTGTCGAAAACCGGAATTAATTTATTTAATTAATTGGTAATTAATAGATAAATATTTGAAAAAACTGTATTAGCATCAAGTGTCATCCACTACATAAAACAATACTATTATTTTGTTGCCAAATATGCGTTAAAATTAAATAATTTTATGGTTATCCAACGGTATCAATGTTAAATTTATATTATTGTATATTAAAATTAATAATTGTATGTGATTTAAAAATTGTATTTTAATCTATATGTATATGAGCATAAAATATATCATGCTTTTATCAATGTTGATATATTTCAGAATTTGTACTGAGAAACGCTGGGGAAAAAAATTGTAATATTTTTTCTTTTGTTTGTACTTTCTTCATTTAAAAATTGTTTAAATATTTTTCAGATACACGTGATGCTATTGTACCGCTATTTATAATTAAAAGTAATGTAATGAAGTTATTATTTGCGCATTTTGTTTGAAAAATATTTAATTATATTTTATTGGTAAGAATTGGTCTTAGAAGAAAATTGAGATAACTCTTTGTTGATTTTCTATGCGGACTCGAAATATTCTTTTTGTGAGGAAAGATTTTTTACTTACTTAGATAACTAGAACCAAAAACGGAGAGCAATGTGCATACAATTTTCTCTTTTGAAGCAATTAAATCTCTCCAGCAATGGCATTCAATAAATTACAAAAAAGCTGTAAATTTATCTTTGGAGTTACCTTTCCGATTTTTTCGACATTTCGTAATTGTCCATAATTTTGGAGATCAATTTCAAATAAGATCCATTACAAATTTATCAACTTCCATCCTCTCAAAAATTGACACATTTGTTGAGTAGTGCAGAGTGCCACTGAGAATTGTGCCGCGTGCCACACGTGAAATAGGTTGCCAACCCCTTTTCTATCGCATGAATGTAAAATTGTATCATATTGTTTGTTCATTTAATGCAGCATATTAAAACGTGAAATTAAGTTTTTCATTGCTTTAAATCCACCCATTCTTCCTTTGAAAATCATTTATTCAGAAAAAATTAAATACAGTTTCGTTCTCTACATCATTTATCTAGAGCATTGATCTTCAAACTGTGTTCCACAGAACCTTGGGATTCCACGAGTCACAATAAAAAAAAATCGAAAAGAAAAATTATAAATGTTTATGCAAAACGGATTCAAGTTTTCATGAAATTCGTATAACCACAATTATCTAAAAATGATCTCATACATTAAAATTAAAATTTTATTTATACATAACTTTGTTGTGAAAAACTTTTTAAACTTTTATTGTTTTATAATAAAAATGAATTTAAAACTTTCTTTCTCTATCTATTAGATTATGAATATACTATTGTTTGCTATCCCGAGTTCCACAAAGTAATTTTATACTAGTTAGTATAATATTCTGAAACCTTTTACATTTGTGGGGGGGGGACACCTATAATGAAGAAGATGGAACAATTTATCGACATATCAAGAGATTCAATGCTAAAATTTAAATTTAGCTAGAACACCAAAATTTTAGGTTGTCAATTCTTGCAAAATACGCAGAATTTCTCACATAGCTGTGAACATGTTAATGCCATTCACAAAAATGTAATTAGTAAGTGAAAAATATTTCTCAACGCGAGTGTCTACAAAAACAAAATATAAAAACGAATTAAACGTGTAATATGAAATGCTACTACACATTATTTCCAAAGGACGACAGTTTGTGTAAAAAATTGAGAATACTAAATATAATGCATGCGTGCACAGGTGACATTTGGATCAAAAATTAATATTATCAATGAATAAATAACATTATACATACATCATAACATTTTCTAATAAGAAATAAAATTTTTAAAATTTTCTTTTCATAAAACATCAAAAATATGTTTATCTATATATTTTAAATATTATTTTAAGATATATTCTTCTAAGTGTCGAATGGGATTCCCCAAAAACCAGTGCCAAATTACTCATTAGGTGGAGTGGGTGATTGCCTAAGGGCCCCACTCTTTTTAAGGGTCCCAAAAATAAAAATAAAACCAAATATTTAGCTATTTTTTGCTGTAAGAAATAGTTTTTATTACAGATTCTAATAAATAATTAGTGTTTAGTTACATATTTTTTAATTCGCTGATTATCTGTTATTTTATTTGTGCAATGAAATATATTGCTAAAATGTTGTGTAATAAGATTATTAGGCTACAGGGCCCCTAGAACTGGACTGCTTAGGGGATCTCCATGTCGTTTTATCAACACTGCGGAAAACATCTTACAGTTTTAAGGGTTCCGTGAGTCGAAAAGTTTAACTACTGTCCAGAAATAACTCTTCCATGGACAAGATTCACTGCTGTTTTACCCCCTCCCTCCCTGCAAAAAAAAAAAGAACTACCAATTTTACGATTGTGACCCACCCCCCAATCCCCATTCCTTAGCGAGCGTCGGCTTTCTCTGAGGGGAGAATTTTGTTGAGAGGAGTACCCGAGAGAGAAATTTATTGCCCATCTTGGGAATCTTCAGAAAAATATTTGTGCCAAACATTTCGCAAAAGTCAACGCCATCTAGATGTCATGTAA
>BMAO01028117.1:0-20666 GCA_019973975.1 Trichonephila clavata
ACCTGTGTATACAAAATATCGAAAATTTATCTTCAGTTATAATTGCATTTTACTGTTTTAAACATTGAACTTTGGATCAGGATTCATAAATTTCTTAATTTCAATTTTGTAAATGTGATGCATACAACGTACATGATAACATATAAAGACTTAATTCACCAAGTAAAGGCTAACTGTGTAATGCTAATTGTAAACAAGATATCAATCATTGGCATGGCCAAGTAATTTTAGCACGTTTTTCACATGTTGCATTTTACAATAATGCAACTAATGAACTTTTTACTAACAGAAAGTAGTACTGTACCACTCCTCTAAATGTACTACTATTGAGCTGAAAAGAAATAATGACACAAATCTGTATCAGCACTATAAAAATTTGCAAACAATAAATTTACTAGGTAAAATTTGAGAAAATTTTATAAACTAGTGAAATTCAGGAACATTTGTAGGAAAATTCGGGAAAACTATGGGAAAATTTAAATATGATTCAGCTCATCTAGGGTACAAATGCCAAAAACCCGAGGTCAATTGGTTGCTTATTGGCTGAGAAAAAGGTACGACAAAATATGAAACGAAGACGAAATTTGCGTCCTAATAGCGCTTTTGTTCCACTATGTGAAAAACACGCTAAAAATATTTTGTGTAGTAAACCTGAAAAAATCTTGACAAAATAAATGAAACAAAAATTTTATTATTTCTAAGGAATTCGTAACTTCTTGAAAAAATTGAAATATTTTTTAAAAATATCAATTAATTTTTATGTAATGAGTTTATAATAATTGTGATATGGATATTTTTATAACCTTATCTCAAACAATTCTGAATTTTTTAGTTTTTAGAAACAAAAGTGATTACTTTACATTTGCAAATATACCATATATTTTTACAAGTGTGTTTTGTACTCAAAATTTCAAATTTAAACCAAAATTTCAAATTTGTATATCAGCCAGATTTGGAAAAAAACAGTTCAAAGCAATTTTTTCAAACATGTCGCTATGAGATCGAAAATGCTGCTAAGTGGGTAAAAGGAGTAGTGAAATTTGTATACAGCACATAATCGTGGATCTATGTGCCATGTCCTTGAGAAGAAACTTGCTTAATTATCATATACATTCAGACACCCGCAGTGAGTTAATGTGAATTTTTGGAAAACTTAAGATTCTAGCACAGAATTTGGACTTGTGAGTTCTTTCTTCTTTTAGAACAGTGATTCCAAAAGTGGTCTATGACTACCTGTAAAGGGTCCACGCGCGCGTTAGTGAAAAATAATCTTTGGGTCTACGATAGAGGCTCTCATTAAATTAGATCGTGACTTTAATTTTAAAAGAAAACTTAATCAAGTGGAAACCAGATTTTACTTGTTTATAAATCTAGTAAATAAATTTGTTAGAGGGTTAATTTGCAGTTACAAGGTGACAGCATACATTTTATTAAAACAAGGACCATCCTTTCATTAAGAATTAAGCTAAAGGATTACAATATTAGACGTCGCAAATTTTTCCAGTTTCTCAATTGACACAGTCTATCTGCCAGGAAAATGACATTTCAACCAACGTTCAACATTTAAATGCCCTATATTCAGATTTTGAAACTACATTTAACAGTGCTTTGACTATGGTAATAACACAGTAGGCAATGAATTATTATTTCATAGGGAAAAAATATCCTACAAGAGGAATTGATTGGGATATTAAAAGATCTTAAAGTAAAATTTAGAAACAGATGTCAGCAATTTTGACTCTAAAAAAGTATACCTGTTATTTATCTTGATTATGGAATATCGTTAGAAAGTTTTAATTGTTTTTCTTAGTGAGGAGGAATTTAAGTGTGGTTGCTAATCTCCAAAAGAAAGACTTTATACACACTACTGACCAAGGAGATTTAGCGTGAAACCTGACAAGATTGATGTCAAATGTTGAAAATTTGTTACTGAAGCACCAGATTCATTCCTCCCATTAAAAGCATTTGTTGTAGCTGTTATTTTATGTAAAATTAAATTATAACTTAATTCACATGAGTTTTTTTTTAAAGTTTTAAATACTATAATTCACTACAGTTAGAAATTTAAATCTTTTAAAGTAGGTATCTGTATACCAGCTGCCAAAGACATTTAAATTAATAAATTTTCAAAAAATTCAGGTATTAGGTAAATAGGGGTCTACCCCAAACCAAAAAAAAAAAAAATGGCAAGGCGTCGATGAGACAAAAGTTTGGAAAACACAGTTGTAGAATATAAGCTACAATCAAAACAGATCAAAATCACTTGCACATGGCTAACAGACATTGTTAAATAGACCGTTTAACTTTTTCCCCAACCCCCCCCCATTAGCATTTTATACATATATCAGCAGACCTCCTTACTTTCATTTTTAAAAGTTCCAAAAATTCTCATCTTGTATACTAAAATATATGCTAGATAATCACAGCATCCTACTTCATACAGAATGTTCTTTAGACACTTTTGAAATAACTACTAAAAATATTATTGCATGAATTTAAAATATTTCTCTTTGCAGTTTATAAAACAAAGAAAATATTTGCAACTTGGCTCAATTTCACAAAAACTAAGCTAGTGATTCTCATGTTATAAAAAATAAGCAACTGAATTCAATTTATAAAAAAAATATGTCTGAAACAAGCGAGAGTGGAATATCTTCTGAAGAAGAAATGGAATTGATTGAGAATGAAGAGCTAATTGAAGTATCGCAAAAAACATATGAAGATATTCTAAGCAGCTTGGATCAAGCAAGACTCAGCCTGTTCATTAATAAAAATATTACTTTGTCTCGACTTTGCAATAATACAAGGGAAGCAATGGAACACATGAAAGTAATTAAAAAACTAACTCAAGAAGAATTAAAAAAACCAGATACTTCAGCAAGATCAGTTGCTCAAGAAATGATAAATACTGCTACGGAAGTCACAAAAAAGCAACACTGCTTAAACAATCACGTGATTAATTGTCAAGAAGAGAGTTTAAACGACATAATCGATACCTTAAACACTAATATAAAATCTTTAAGCATACTAGAGTCTAGGAGGAGAAAAGAAATTGAAATTCAAAAGAACTTAGAAATCATTGATGGAAATTGGATACTGTATTTCTTAACAGCACTAGTTTTTGCAAATTTATGGATTTTAACATTCCCATTATTTGTAGAAGATAAATGAAGCCTTGTTTTAGAATTATTATTCAAATATAAATGTTAATTTTGTTTGGCATATAGTTTAACATATTACTTTGTATGTTTACATAAGATGTATATTTAATAATAAAAAGCCATGTTTTTCTATTTCATGTGAAATTTTATTGCCAAATTTATACCTTACAAATCAACTTAATAAAGCTTTAAAATGTCATTTCTCAAATGTACTTAAGTGTTATTAAAAATACTAAAATATATAATGCAATTTTTTAGACTATATTGTAAACTTGTTTCTTTTCTCTTATTTATTATTTCTTGTCAATATTCTCCATTTATCATTTTGTTTGCAGTAGGCTTGTAGTCCACCATTGGAAATTTTTTGTTTTGACACCTAACTTTTACAAAATTTCTGTTTCCTGTAATTGTCATGTAATCTTATCTAGCATAGTACATGTTTACATTTTATTTAAGAAATTTACTTCAAAATAAAACATTTAATATTTCCTTTGCGCCATAAGTTTTTGCCTTCAAAAAACAAATGGTACAATGAAACTTTTGCATTTTCTCATGAGGATTCTTAGATATTTAACAAGATGTTCAAACAATATTAATAAGTCCTAATTAAAAATATTGACTAAATTTTGATATTTACGATGCCATGAATAATCAATCAAATGTGTTAAAAATTATGGTCTCATAAAACCATTCCTTTAAGACATACCATAAAATCCGGCATATAACGCACACTTTTGACAGAAAAAAGATCGAAATTTACGGGTGTGCTTTATATGCAGAGTATAAAAATGACCTTTTAAATTAACACAAGATGAGCATTAAAAAATTAAGACTTTTACATATATCGAAATAGTGTTCATTAAAAAAAAAAAATAACATTTTTAATAACCTAAAAGGTTGTAGCTCAAAAAGTATACTATTTTTGCAAAAGTTTAGGAAAACACCTTGAATAAATCACTTCAAAACACAAAAGCATTGTGCAAACATTTTAAGTTTTTTCATAAAAAAAGGGAGTGTGCATTATATGGCAAAATCTACCTAAAAATTGCAGCTTGAAAGTATGGGTACGCGTTATATGCCGAATTTTACAGTATTTCATTTTTAGCTGCACCATTATTGATTATGTTAATTTACAAAAAATATTGGAAGAGGCAGACTATAGAGGGGTGCATGATTTGTTACAAGAAAATAGAATCTGCTTCTATGAAACATTCCACTGCAAAGCAACATCTTTAAGTGACCTCATTTAATTATAAAATTCTTTTAAAGAAAATTTATATTTCAAAATTGTACTCCTAGGCTTAAAATATTTATAACATCAAATTCCTAGATTAATCACCCAATTTTTTTTTGAAATCCCATGATAATTCAATATACCATTCTTCGGTAAAAATGCACATCTTGAATAAAGAACAAAAAAAAATGTACAGTTATGTACCTACATATATAAATTCTAGATCAACAAAAAGGAAGTGTAAAAAAAAAATCTTCAATTTAATTAGACAACAATTGTATACAAATTATACATTCACTGTGTGTGGCTTACGATATGCCAATAGAATCTCTGAAGGTCATAATAACTGTTTTGATGAGATAGTATTAATGAAAGAATTAAAAAAGAAACTAATACTAATCACTAAATATAAATACATTTATTCTTTGATTAGGTTAAAGTAAGGAATCTATTTGAAATAAATTTCAAATAAATTTTTCCAAATACTCAAATTTTACACATTGAGAATATTTATTAATTCAATCCATTTTTTGTACAAGTACAAACATTCAAACAGCTTTACACTATATTTAAAACGTTTTTTACAAGCTTTTACCATGCTGGTGCAGTATTTGCCAGACGTCTCATTCTCCTGCAAAAAGAAATAATTATGCATAAGTTTAAAAACATGCATGGATGTTAAACTGTTAAGTGATTTATTTTCTTTTATATGCAAAAAAAGATATTTAGAACCATAGCTATTTAGCTATACCATAGCTAAATAGCTTTTTACCATAGCAAGTAATTGCTAACATTACTACTTTCAAAATAAAAATGGCATATTGAAACAAAGTATGTGTATTAATAGAATTTTAGAATAAATTGCATTCGTTCCAACATAACTTCACGGAATAAGTATACACATTTTCAAAATTTCATGAGAAAGAATTGTTTTAATTTTTATATATATATATTTAATATGGAACATGTTTGATAGTTTTCTGCTTCTGATCTTTTTATCAATTTTTTCTTTAAACTTTGACTACTAGAGATAGATACAAACATATTCATAATTCATACAATATTTGTTTATCATTAAAACAAGTTAAAGAATTTAGAAAAAACCACCTCTTTTTTGAAGAAGAATTAAGTATTTGTTACAGGTTTTTTTTAAATACATAATTATATGAAAATGAAAATTATTTATACTCCCATAAAAAAATTCAGAAAAAAAAATTTACAAATAAAGTTACTTTAAAAAAAAAAATGATTTAACAATCTGTTGGTAACAGAACATTTTAAATTGTAAAAATAAATATATTTCATTGGCTAAAAAGTTACTAGAAGATAATTGAAAAATACATTACTTTCCAAAAAAAGTAAAGGAAAATTTTCAAAAAAATACCCGACTTTACCATTTGCATGCCCATACTAATTATGCAATGTATCAAAATACAAAACACAAATTAGCCAAATTTCTGCTGCTTAATATCATTGTTCAGGAGGTTGAAGTTAGGATTTATAAGTATCAGAAACTGCTTTAAGAAATTTTGAGGAAACCAATTTTAGATAAGCACACTTGGCATCATTAATCTGAAGAATTATATGATCTACAAATGGTTGAACAGAAAAGAATCGTTCAATCCTTTGTAGAAAGGTAATTGAATGTGAGCCTTTCTATAATTCATAGAATGTGGGCAGTGTTTTTAGGAGTAGAATCAGCTTCGAGAAAGAACAAAGAAAGATCTAGAGCTATAAGTTTTCTAAAAGACTACAGTTTGCAGTTAATTGCAAGGAAGAATAGAATACATAAACCCAAATCTTCTCCTGTAGCAATAACTGGAAGGTTGCTATCTAGATAAACAGATTGCAAAACTTGTTCTTAGGAGAGTTGTACACAAGATATCTAGCATTTCGTGTACTCTTCATATTATACCACTAACATAAATGGTTTTAATAGAAATGTACACATGCCAATTGGAGTATAAGTGTGAATGGAATTCTTCACTCTTTACAAATGAATTATAAATTTGTTCACAAAGTGACTAAAAATTGTTGGTATAGAGTAGTGAGGGAAAAGCTAAAGTCTGCAAAGAGGTTCTATCTAACCAGCTGCAGATTTTATACAATCATTTTCTATTCAGATGTTTTTAAGAATTTATTTCAGAGAACTCCCATTTGTACCATATGTAAAAATGTCAGCAGATATAGGGACTTTTTTTTGCACACACAAAATGCAAGTTAAAAAGTTAATTCATAAATTAGTCTGAAATTTTTTGCATGTACAGAAAATAAGCCTTATCCTAAAAAATTAGAACATTTGTTAAAATATATAAATACTTATTTGTTGGATATTTAAAAAAATCAAAGCATACTATTGCTTATTTTATTTCTAAAATTTTTTTTTCACCAATGATATAGCAGACATAACACCACTATTATTTCATACATGTGATCAATTTAGTGCGATCAGGTATTTCTTTGGATGACCCTACTGATCTGTAAATCTTTCAATGAGGCATCATATACTCTTAAGTTTTATAGGGACAACATTCTTGATTAAATTAATTGTCTTTATGCAATTGAAGTGGGTGACTTCTACATCCTGTGAGATAATACTAACCCATAAAGAGCTTGGTTGTACAAAATTACATTTATGAGGAGACTATTAAGTATGTAGGTCGGTCAGTACATTCAGAGTTTCTTCTCTTTTTTTTGAAGTAATGTCTTTGCAGCCAATTCAGTTAATAAACACTATCATTATGATGATAGAACTTCACTGCACATACTTGTATAGATTCAAATATTATGTTTATCAGTTTGTTTTCATTTTGTGTATATTGAAGATGCAAAATAAGATTGGTTTCCTTTTGTGCATAAATTGTGATGCACTGAAGTTTTGTTTTTGCATTTAATCAGAAGCTTCACAATCACAATGTTTATTATTTTTTCATAATGTTTGAAAAACAATGTAGCTAAACATAAATCTTTAAAAAAAATTATTTAAATATTATGTCATAAGAGCATGCTATTTTTTTAATTTTAAAAAATACATTATAGGACTATTTTTTCATCTATACAAATAAATAAAATTGAAGTGTCTGTTTGTAGTTTCAAATTAGCAGCTTTTTACTTAATGCACTAAAAGTATATACGGTACTCATAACAAAAAACCAATTTTTAAAATTTTTGTCTGTCTGTCTGTCTATCTGTCTGTCTGTCTGTCTGTTTGTTCCGGCTAATCTCGGAAACGGCTGGTGCGATTTTAAAAATTCTTTCACTAATGGAAAGCTACATTAACGGGGAGTAACATAGGCTATATTTTATTCCCGTATTCTTACGGGAACGGAAACTATACGGGTGAACGTGAAACTGAATGCCAAGATGAACGCCAAGCTGAGCTAATGAAGTCGTTGTTTTGGTTACTGGCGACCGATGCTCTTCATGAGACATAATAAATTTACGCGCACATGATAATACGCTGCCACGTGCCATAATTTTTTTTTATGATAGTTATCTCACACTGTTCAGTTAAGTAGAGCATCGGCTGTTTCGGATGCACTTTTAAAAATAATAAATCAAGGCTTCATAAGCAAAAAGCAATGCAAGAAACAAAAAATTGATAAGTTTTACGGTTAGTTTTAATCCTTTTTTTTTTTTTTTTATTTACATTTTTAGTCACATTTAAACAATAGTTATTATAATCCCAATCTATATCTATACAAATAAATAAAATTGAAGTGTCTGTTTGTAATTTCAAATTAGCAGCAATTGTTTGCGGGGGCGGGGTTTTAAGGGGCGTTAGAAATTCCGATTTTTAAGTTATTAGACGTACAGTCTTGAAACTTAGTAAGTAGATTCCTCTCATAGGGTAGAGATACGCTACAAAATGGGTTTCGTGAAAATTGCCCTCAAGTGGCGTTGCGGGACTTAAGGGCGTTATAGATAATTATTTCCATTTTTAAACTATTAGACGCACAGTTTTTATATTTGATAAGTAGATTTCTTTTATAGAGTAGAGATCAGCTATAAGAAGGTTTTGTGAAAACAGACCTCTAAATGGCGTTGCGGGGGATTTAGTGGCGTACTAGATAAATATTTTCGTTTTTAAACTACTTCACCTCCCTGCTTGAAAAATGGTAGGAATGTTTCTTTCATGGAGTAAATATCCGCTACAAAACAGGTTTGGGAAAAATTGACCCCCAAGGGGTGTTAAGGGCAGATATAAATAATTATTTCTATTTTTAAACTATTAGACGCACAGTTTGAAATTTGGTAAGCAGATTCCTCTCATAGGATAGAGATTCACTACAAAATGTGTTTTGTGAAAATCGACCCCTAGGCCGCGTTGCGGGGGTTCAAGGGGCGTTATTGATTATTATTTTTTGCATTTTTAATTTATTGGACGCACAGTCTTCAAATTTTGCTAAGCAGATTCCTTTCATAGTGTGCAATTCCCCTACAAAATTGGTTTTGTGAAAACAGACCCAGAAGTGGCGTTGCGGGGCTCAAGTGGCATTAGAGATAATTATCCCCATTTTTAAACTATTAGACGTACAGTCTTGAAATTTGATAAGCAGATTCCTTTCGTAAAGTAGAGAACCGCTACAAAATGGGTTTCGCGAATATGAACTACTAAGTTTAATTTCGGGAGATTAAGAGACGTAATTGATAAATATTTCCATTTTAAACTATTTGATCATCCTGCTTGAAAATTGGTAGGCATGTTCCTTTCATGGAATAGAGTTCGTGTAACAAAGAGTAAAACGAAAATTGACCCCCAAGGAGGGTTGCGAGGGGTCAAGAGGAGTTACAGAAAAAAATTCATGTTTTTAATTGTTAGGGCCATATACTTGAAATTTGTTAAGCATGTTTCTTTTGTTGAATAGGGATCCACTAAGAATGTATTTTAAGCAAATCAAGTTCTGGGGGCGGGGGGGGGGGTGCAGGGGGTTACTGGGACGTATTGACAAAAAAAATTACTTTTTTCGAGCTACAAGGACTATAATAATGAAATTTGGTTTGCATTTTTCTTTTGTTGAGTTGAAATCCGGTAAGAGCGGTTATTTTGGAAAACGGCTCTCAACGGGATTACGGGGATATTGATAGTAAAACTTTATTTTTTTTCTGTTAGATTTAGACTTGAAATTTTGCTTGCATGTTCAATTTACGGAGTAGAAATCCATCGAAAATTGGTTTTGCGGGAATCCACTTGGTTTTTGAGTTACGAAAGAGCAAACATCATTCTATGCTTCAATTTTAGAGATTTTTAGAAAACACAAATTAGATGAGTTCTGCCCCTTTTTTTTATCAACAGGCGACAGTTACAGGTATAAGTATATTTTTCAATACAATCGAATTCTTAATGCAGGACTTAGATATCAATAATTTATACATATATATAAGCAGTAAAAATTTATAAAACATCATGAAATTCCCAGCGAAGCGGGCGGGTAACAGCTAGTTACTGTAAATATAATCTAAAACAGACTAATAAGAAAAATTCATATAAATATGCTTTATACCTGGTATTTCTATCTTGATCTCTGATCTTTTTCTCCATTTCTGCATCTGTAAGCGTCTCCAAGAATGGACACCACTGATCTGCTTCAGACTGATTTCGATATGGAATGTCAACAGTTGGTAAAGGTGCTTCACTAAAAAATTAAAAAATATTCAAAAAGCACATAACATAATACTATTAAAACATAAATAAAATTGGAACTACAGAAAAGGTAAATAAAATTGGAAAAATTTTCAAAACAGGAAATCATTGTACTTAACAGTTTATTATTTACTAAATTTCAAAAAAATATATTTGCCAATTTTTTTTTTTTAACATAGTGGAAACAATTTAGTCTGAATTAATTAATATTGATACCCAAAATAATTTTAAAAAACATACTAAAAAAATCTACAAAACTGCTTTATTATTAGAACAGTATTTTCTTATTTATTATTTATGCATTCTTAGAATTAACATTTTATATTTTATCTTGGAATTGTCAATTAATATCAGTATGTGACAAATTATTTTATACTTTATTGCAACGTTGGATAAATAGCAGTCCAAAAAGAGATTTTTTGTGGCCCACCAAGACAATCAGAAAACCAAATAGAGACAGAAAAATGCTCTCTATATTTGGGTCAACGTATGTTTATGAGAAAACTTTTTCTTGCATGAAAGATCAACAAGAGAGATGCAAATTGGCTGGCCTTTACTTGCAGGCTGTGATGAGTTTCAACAAGCAATCTCACTCCTGATTTAAAAAAATATATAGAGAGAAAAGTTTGAGAGGGTACATTTGTCTCAAACTGATTCTAATATTAAATGCACTTGCAGCTATAGATACGAAATTAGCTCAATAAATTGTATAAAACTACCAGTATTTTTTATTTAGCTTATATGTATTGATTATTATGGTAAAATTTATACATTTTCCTAGATGCAAAGTTAAATAATGAATGTTATTATTTTAAAAAGGTGTGCTTTTTTGGTATCCTCCAGTTCCACAAAATGGCCCTTGGGCCAAAATAATTGCCCATCCGTGCTCTGTAACAGGGGTCCACAATATGTGGCATGTGTGCTGCATGTGATACAATATTCAGTAGCACTCTGCACTACTCTACACATTTGTCAATTTTTGAATGGATGGAAGTTGACAAATTTGTAATTTGCCTAGCCTCTTCCACATTATGGACATAAAAAAAAATAATAAAAAAAAAAATCTTAAAGATAACTTTTTAAGATACATTTACAGTAAATTAATGAATGCCACTGTTGGGAGAGATTTAATTGTTTTAAGAGAGAAAATTGAATGTACTCTGCTTTTGGTTCTACATATCTAAGTAAAAACTTTCATCATATGAGAATATTTCGAGTCCCCAGAAAAATTGTTTAACAGCTGAATGCTTAGAATCATGTCAAATTGACAGTCACACATTATTATATCCTTGATTTTGCAATATGAAAGTAAAGTGGTGCAAGCATTAGATTTGCATTAAAATTTTTATTTAACTATAATTGAAGGGAAACACTTATATTTTATGTTGTCTATTTCTTATTTTAATAAATGTTTAAAAATACACAATATGTGTACAATTTTAATTTTTCTTTGTTGGAGAAATAGTTATATTTTACGTAGTTTATTTTATGTTAAGAGATATTTTTTAATGATTCCAAAACTAATGTATAATAAAATTGTAAATCAATATTATTGACCTCTATTTTCTAATTCTGCATGCATTATTGCAGGAATCAAATTGTTTCAAAAATGTATATTGGTAGATTGGTTTGGCAACGCCACAGCTACAGGGTTGCTGACTCCTGCTCTATAACAAGGAAACTTACAACTTTTTTAATTAATTATAACCCAGAAAAAATGTTTCAACACATTTCCAATTTTTTTAAACACACACATATATATATATATAAATTCAATGATAAAAAAAAATATTATTTCTAGAAAACACAAGTATTTACTTTGAGGTATGTCAATACATAAAAACGATATTTAAAATACTTTTATGCCTATAGTATACATACATCTAATTGTTAGTTGTGAATTAACAGTACTCAAAACTTAAAAGAGGATTATTACCAAGACTTTAAAATAACAAATAACTAATATGCAAAATTTTAATCAACAGCCTTTATTACTTCAGATAATCTGATGCAATCAGGACTTAAGAATTATATAACCTCATTACTTTTGTCATCATCTTTACACTTGTTTTGGCTACACTTGAATTACTTTTACTTCATACTTTTAATAAAATTAAAAAAGTACATTGAAATTTTAATTTGATAAAATTTTTTAAATTATAACATTTTGATACAAAATTTTTAAAAGAATGAAAATCTTGATATGGTTAGGAAAGTGGTCTTTTTTACGAGAGGCTTCAAATTCCAATATTAAACATAAAATAATAATTTTACTACTTTAAATTTTTAAATTAAAAATTATATAACATTTTTATATTGTAACAATATAATTACCTGAAAGCATATGTCCTCTGATGCCAAGATAATTGTCCCCGTATACTATAAGCAATAGCAGTGCAGAATTCACCACCTAGACCAAGTTCAGAACACAATTTATTTGCAAAGACTTCTGGGATGTTCTCTTTTTCTGACATATCCCACTCAAATTGATCAACCAGTGATATGTTTCCAACATGAATGTTCAACTGTAAGACATAAATAAATATTAAGGTTATATTATATATATATATATATATATATATATATATATATATATATATATATATATTCACATAAAAATGAAACAAAGAATTTAAAATGCACAATTCTTTTCCCCCTTTTTTCATTATGTTTGATCACAATTTGTACATCATTTTAAGGCCTTGTATGTTTAATTTGATAAAAGTGTAATTGCATATAACCTCAAAAAATATTTAAATAAAAACTGAATGCTTAAACATTTTTGGAAAATTGAATATTAAAAATTTAAGTACATATTGGATAACAATCTTGTTACTTAAAATACTGAAACAATCATTATTTTTTTTAAAAAGACTGATTCATTAAATCATATAATTTTAATAAAAATATGAAAGATAGAATTTTTGTTTTTAATTCTTTTTTTAAGAAATTAAGGATCATTTAAAAATGAGTGCTTTTGATTGAAAAAGATTAAAATGCTATATGCACTAACCTTTAGAATAACTCTTTGATCAGCTTGTTCTTCCAACAAATTATCTGTAGGAAATGCATCTATCTGCTGCCTTATTGATTGAGCAATGGCCGGAACAAAAGACAGAGGGGGTAAATCCAAATCATCACAAAGAGTTTCAGCAAATTGTTCTGGAGTGATTAATGACTCTAAAACACCATCAAAACTTGTTAAAAAACTACACTTAAAATTCAACTATAAAAATAAAAAATAAATTTTTAAAAAAATTTGTTAAGACACTAGCAGTTAATTATAATCCAAGCACCTTTTTTTACTCTTAAGAGCAAAATTTGGAAATTTTAAAAATAAACTTCGTTGAGGATGATAGAGATATTTATAAAGTAGCAAATAAAATACAACTAATATTTGAATCACAAAAATTATTACGCTTAAACAATTCAATATATATATATATATATATTTCCTTTTATAAAATAAAATTTTCAGCAAACCAGGCAAAACTCTGGCTATTTGTAAAGAGGGTTCGGCTCTTCAGATTTTAGCTAAATAAATTATAAAAGGAAATTTATTATATACACTTAAAGTTATTTTCCTACCTCTTTTCTATTGATAATTATCTATTGAAAGTACCTTAGGTCACAACTGCAATTAAACATTTGACTAGCTTAAGATTTTTTAATTAAATTGTTTTCTTATTAATAGTGCATTGAGAATAAGTGAAATTATTAAAACTAGTTCTTAAAGTCTAAATTTATTAGTAGAAATGCCACCATGGGAAAACACTCCTGGTAAGTATGTTTCAGCAATGTTTGTTTATTTGTATGCATGATTTAGGGAGAACTGAGTGTGAACAAGAGGTACACATAAATCCCAACAAAAGTTACAAATAGTTTACATATTTTATGACATGCTTAAGGGTCAGTAAAAAGAGAGTTGAAATTACTTTCATATGCAGGAGCAGTCAAATTCAATTTTAATTTTTACTGTATACATGAAATTTCAGAATAATGTTTTTATAATACCTTTTTGGTTGAAATGTTTTTCATGAAGCAAGAAAATTTAATATCCAATGTTATGATATTTTGACAATGGTTGTTCCTGTATTGAGCCACAGAAATAAAAATGTTTTCAATAGTTCTTAGTTTTAGTAGGAATGGAAAATTTTACTTTGTGTAAAGCTTTATTTAAACATAAAAAAATAATTGGAGCATGGCAGTTTTGATTAGGACTGCTATTAGGGTTAACCTTCCCTTTCTGCTTATGCATATGTGGCTCTTTGCAAAAATATGACTCTGACATTTTAGTTATCTTATTTCACTTATAAGTTGGATCTCCTCTCTGAATGTTTGCAGACCTCTGAATGATCTTAGCTAAATATAAACTTCTTCATTTACATATTTATTCTTTGGTGAAAGTAAAGGTATTCATCGAGTTAAAAAAGTTTTTATCTAAAAAACATGAAATACAAATTAAGTTAAATATTTTCTAAAACCATTGCATTTTTAAATTCCCTTAGATATTAATATGACATTGTACTTACAATAGAAAAAATATATCAAGAAAAATATTTTATTATAGGCCTATTTTTTTTATTGGTATTTAGAACTACAATGTTTAAAAAATGTTACTTATGATGGTTACATAAATTATTAAAAATATTATTTGTAACCTTCAAAAACAAAAATATCTTAATAACATCTTTCAATTGTTAAAGCATAAACTTTTTGCTAAGTTATTAATGACTTAGATAATAGCTTATAATTTGATTACAAGAGAAAAACATCATGCTAAATTCTTAGAATATTTTCAGCACTAAAGAGTTATTACAGAACAACCAAAATGTAATGCAAGCAAGTACTAAATCATTTAAAAGCAATTCATACATCTATCATTAACTGCTTTAAAGATTCAACCAAAGAGTTTTTTAATTAATGTAATTTTTAAATCAATATCTAATCATTTAAGCAAATATTAACATTTTTAAAAAGAGCTAAAAATAAAGATTATATAACTAGGAATTTCCATATTTATTCTTACAATATACGTATATTAACTAAAAAAAGGAAAAACTGTTAAATTTTCCATTTTAATAGGAGAATTTATATATATATAAATAGTTTTCAACTCATTTAAAAAAAAGACTGAGCTAATATATTTGATGAACTTAATTGGAAATATTTGACGAAGAATCTTCAGTGAAATTAAAAATTCTTCTGCAAAGTAAATAAAATTCATATATAAATATAAATTACAATCACTTATTTCTAAGATGTATTTTCATAAAAACTGTGTGTGAGTTAACTTCAATTTCATCAATCTGTGAATGTTAAGATAAAAAAACAACACAATATTATAAATATAATATGGCTCAACAATGATCAATAAGAAAGAAAATAATCTAATATCATAGCATTTTTTAGTATTCAAACTGTTATATGAATATATATACTCTATGAATGATAGAATATATATATGTACTATATATTTTATATATAAAGTAATTTTTCTACAAATAAAAATTCGAATCTTTTGAGTTTTTTACTAAAAAATAATGAGAATTAAGAATTATTAATATAATATGGGAACTCAAACAAAATTGACTTAACATCGATAAGTGTAATTTCAATAAATTATTCAATAATGGAATTCAATGTATTCATTGCAAATATGGAAGCTCAAGATTAAATTTCAATAATTTAAATTCTTGAACAAATCAATCTTGCTATTACAACTGAGGCTTGTAATTCCATTTAATGTGCTCTATGTTTTAAGTTAACTAATTTGTTAATAAAAAAAAAAATCTGAACATAACATACACACAATTTTAGTAGTATTGAATGACATATATTTTCCAAAAAAGTCTGATAAAAATTATCTTGAAAATATTTTAAACTTTTCTAAAAGCAACACAATTTCATAATTTAAAAAAAAGGAAGGAAAAATGTAAGCTAATTTTAAAAAACTGCAATTACCATTTTTATTCCATGTAAAAGTATCTCGCAGTTTATGTCCTTCAATTTCCATATCTAAGCGAACCGGCACTAATACTTCTGTTTGGGTAGAATTTTCATGAATCACAGCAGGTTCTAAATCATCATATCTGGAGAAAATGCATATGTTTGTAAAGATGTAGTAATTTAATTTGAATTACATATATACACTAATAGTATATTAGCATATACTAGGAAATTAACGTTCCTTAAAAAAAAAAAAATACTTCTAAGGAAAACAAGCCCCTTTTGTGCAAAAACTTAAAATTAAAAATTAAAATCTTGCTTTTTTTCTTTTGTATATTTCTTAAAAATAGTTGAAAATTTTGATACTTTGTCAGAATTTCAATATCAGTAACTTAAAAAAAATAATTTATTTTTAAATATGCAATTAACTAATCCTTGCACAACCTATATATTTTAAATTTAAAAAAATACAGGTTTGTACATTTATTTAATCATAATGCAAACTGCCCAAACTTATGAGAAATTTACTGCTTTATGTTGTTATTTGTACATATTTTGCATTTTTGCAAAAATGTACATAGTCCCATATGATTCTCAGACACATGATAACATAGCTCTGAACATCATGAAAGAATACAATTATAATGGGAAACATATGCATGAGAGAAAGTGGAATAAAAAAAATCAGCATGTAGTGGAAGTCTTTATCAAGGAAAGAAAAAGATATCATAATTTTAAAATATCTTAATAATTTATATTTAAAATACTAGCCGTTACCTCCGCTTCGCTGGTATTTCATGATGTTTTATAAATATATCTGTTTATATTCTGACAGACAGACAAAAATTTTAAAATTGGTTTTTTGTTATGAGTACGTATATACTTTTAGTGATTAAGTAAAAAGCTGCTAATTTGAAATTACAACAGACCTTCAATTTTATTTATTTGTATAGATATAGATTGGATTATAATAACTATTGTTTAAATGTGACTAAAAATGTAATAAAAAAAAGAAAAGATTAAAACTAACCGTAAAACTTATCAATTTTTTGTTTTTGCATTGCTTTTTACTTATGAAGCTTGATTTATTATTTTTAAAAGTGCATCCGAAACAGCCGATGCTCTACTTAACTGAAAAGTGAGATAACTATCATAAAAAAATTATGGCACGTGTCAGCGTATTATCATGTGCGCGTAACACTGTTATGTCTCATGAAGAGATCGTCGCCAGTAACAAAAAAACTTCATTAGCTCAGCTTGGCGTTCAATTTGCGTTCATCTTGATTCAGTTTCCCGTTCACGTATAGTTTCGTTCCGTAGAATACAGGAATAAAATATGCCTATGTTACTCCGTTAATGTAGTTTCCATTAGTGAAGAATTTTAAAATCGCACGCTGTTTCGAGATTAGCCGACAAACAGACAGACAGACAGACAGAAGACAGACAAAATTTTAAAATTGGTTTTTTGTTATGGTACTTATACTTTTAGTGATTAAGTAAAAGCTGCTAATTTGAATTAAAACAGACACTTCAATTTTATTTATTTGTATATTATTTAATTTATTTTCATTTTACAGCTAATGCATTCCATAAAAGATAAATATTCTTAAAATACTATACAGTGCTTGTTCCACACTACTTTATTTTCATTCATTCAATTTTTTGTACACATTTCATAAAACTAATTAAGCACTAAGGTCATAAATTACCTGTATTTTTAATTTCTGGAATAAAATTACATTATTTTTAATTAAAATTTTATTCTAGTCTCTGTAGATATTGCATCCTTTTTAAACATAAAAATACTTCAACATTACTACATCACACATAAATAATCTACTCATTATCCAAAAATACATATCAACTGAAGAACTATCTGCTTTCACAGAAAAACTATGATGTCACTGGCATACACAAATTATTTTATATAGGGAAAGAGGGAGGGGGGATATTTTGAAAAACATGTAGACAAAGGTTCAGAGGCAAAATCTTTATATTGAAAATTTGAAATAAATTAGTCAGGTGAACAAACACTCAACCCTTTCCCCTTAAGCTACTGTACAAAGTAGTAACATGTTTTATTTCAATGCTTATGTATGAGTTATTTTGTAAAATAAAACTTTATCAAATTTAACTTTCAACGTTATACAAGCAATATGAAGCAAAACACAAAAATACAAGATTTTGTAACTGATACAACAGATGCAATTTCAAAAGAGATATAAAAATAATCAACTCAAGTAAAATCTGAAAAGTTTTATACATAATACTTATACTTTACATTCCTTCTTGGAGCACTTGGAAAAAAATTAGAAATAATTTAGCTTAATTTCATTAACATATTAATAAATTATTTAAAATACAAAATTACCTAACAAAAAAATTTTTTTTAATTAAAAAATTACAACTGAATAATTCTAAGATGAAAAGATACTTTAGTAAACATATAAAAAATACTTATTATTTAAAATAAACATGAAATACTGATAGGAATACATACAATAAAGGGAAAGTTCGAACTTTCTTATGACTGATTCTATTTCTGTTCACCGGGGTAGAGCAAGGTACAGCATCTAAGTGATGAGAACTATTTGGCATAGTTGGCATCCATGAACTTCTTTTTGCTTTCAATTCTCTATAAAAAATATATATATAAATTTTAATAAAATGAAAGTACACTAAAGATAAATATATTTATATACTTTCATTAGACACAAAAGTTCCAAATTACAAAAATAACAAATAACATGTATAACAAGTAAAATGTATATATGTTGGCATGAAAAAAATGTTTATAAAAAATAAATGGCTATCAAACCTAAATATTGAACTAAATATATAAAGGGAGACCTCTGATTTCATATTCATATATATGTATACATACGCAGCAACATTCACTTTCAAAACATTCTTAAACATAACTTTTAAAAAAATTATCAAAAAACAAAAATTATATATAGATGAAGAAAATTTTATTTTTTAAAATACTTCAACCAAACAAAACTTTCCTTCAATTTATATTCACTCTAAAGCTATAAGTTTCCCTATTTTATTCAATCAACAACTATCACTCATTCATAAAAAAAAAATTTAATTGAATAATTAAAAAAGAAATTCATGATTTAAGTATGCTTTATTTCATTCATAAAATTTTAATTGGCTATTTGTGAAATACACATTTTATAGATTAACACCACAAATACCATTCACAGCAGTATGAAATTTATTTTCAAATGATCCTGTCTCATACGCGACTCCACAGCAATAAAATTGTTAATATTTTTGTTGCCCTGATATCAACTCAAAAATAAAAATTTTAAGCTACCAACTATCAAAAACACTTCCAATTTGCTCATGATATAACAGGCTAGTTCCTGATGATGCTTTTACCAACAAGGGAGATGCAGACATCAAAACCACCACTTGTAGATTAGTTAATAGGCACATTAAGCCTTGCTGTTGGCAAAGAGCAGAAACTCTTTCCAAACTGAATCATTTGTAAATCTGCACAACCTTTTCCAGACCATCTTTCAAATTATATATTGCTTGATGAGGAAAGTTTAATAACATACATCTTCACATTTTTTTTATCTCACAACTCATCATTCTTACCCTTTTAACAGTAAAAATTTGTGACGGGTGCTTACGCGTTTCACTAACCTTCTCTTATAAACTTTAAATTGTATTTATTTTGACCAATCCCCACTGAGAGCTTAAAGTGTGACTTATGCAAATAAGATAGTTTCGGGTTTAGCGAGTTCGAAAGAGATATAAAAGGGAGAAATGAAATGAAGAGAAGAGGATGACTAAGCGGTTTGATAGAGTAGAACTCCGTGTTTGGGATTAAAAAGTAAACTACGTGGTTGCCTAAGAAGGTGTTTTTAAGCGTTTAGTTTAATGAAGTGAAATTTGATAGAGGAAAGAAGATTATTGAAAAAGATTCATTAAGGCGGTTCAGAAGTTATTGAAGATATCCTAGCCACTTCATAAATTCTACTAGTTTCCAAGTTCCTTCTGAAGAAGATTTCAGGTCTGTAATATTTGTAGTTTAGATTTAAATGTGTAGTTTGATTGTACGTGTTATTCCCCTCGTGATATCAGTTAGTATTCCATCGTCCATAATTGAATTCTGATAACACTCCATGATAATTTATTGTTCTTAAAGTTGATTATTAATTGTGAATGTCTATCTTAAAGAAATAATAAATAAGTGATTTATTATTTGAGTAGTCATTAATTATGAATCCTACATATCCTAACATAGATAATATGCAAAGGGGTAGTGGGAGACTACGACACTGGCGCCCAAACGAAATACCGGAATTAAGAACAGGTGCAGGATTTAGAGTTTTGCCGGAGTTATTTTTTTCGGGTAAAGAAAATGTGTCCGAGTTTCTAAATAATATCGATGATAATATAGCTTACTATGAAATACCGGCGAATCTATCGTGTGCATATTTAAAAGGTCATTTAATTGGGAGAGCGTTTGACTGGTATCAGGTCATCGGCTTCGAGTGTGTAAATGAAGAAGCGACTGCATTTGCAACACTTAAAAAGAAATTATCAGATAGTTTTCCGGTAATACGGAATAAATCAGAGCTAGAAGCTCAGTTTTTTTCGTCAAAACAACGGAGAGGTCAAGCCCCGTCAGACTTTATTTTTCAGCTGTTAAAATACA
>BMAO01028118.1:0-17885 GCA_019973975.1 Trichonephila clavata
ATATATAATCTATATATATATATATATATGTGGGAGACAACAAGGGGCTAAAGCTTTTTTCTTTCTACTAATTTATTCAAAACTTAACAATAATTAATTCAAGACAAGTAGCTAATTTCTAACAGAGTTACCAGGATCTATCGACGAAGGAACGCCTGCTCGCGAACTTCAGTCTCTTTTATCACAGTTCACAACGGTAATACACACACAGTTCAGGTGAAGCATAGGTGACCTTCTCGTCACACCACTTCTAGTCTCGGATTAGAGCTGGTCCCTACTCGGCCAGTTGGTTCCCCGTTGCTTTTCTTAGCAGCAGCGTTGGCTCTCTCTGACCTTCGCGTCAAGATCGCTCGCTCGCTCATCTCTCTCTAGTTAGTTCGCTCGCTGGTGGCTCGCGTCGCCAGCGCCCTCTAGAGTGCCGTCTATGTGAAATTCCCACATCTTCTCGGGCATCCTACAGGCAGTGTCCTCACTGCTCACGCACTAAGGATCTGAAATATACAAACTAAAAAAAAAACAAAAAAAACATAGATTAGTACGACAGTTACACAAATATTTTAAACAAGTTCGTTCTTCTTCATTAATGCTCAGACCAAGGCTTCATCTGGTCTGCTGATGCGGACGTTACATTTGGCCCCTCATGGTCTCCAATTTTAGTAACATCATATCGGTCATGGAGTTTTACTCTAGTCACTTGGTAGGGTCCAAAATACTTTGGTCGTAGTTTCAATTTGTTTCCAAACTGAGTCCTCATGACTGCTACCAACTCTCCTTGCTTATACTGGTGAGCTTTTTTCCGCTTTTGGTTGTAAGTTCTCCTGTTTTCCTCGTGTATCTTCAAAATGTTTTGCTTTGCTTCTCTTCTAAGATTTTCCCGATGTGTGTGTTGAAACAGTTGATTTTGTCTCTCTTCTTCAAGCAAATTTTTTATCATGACGTCTTCAGGATTCTTCATCTTGATTCCTATTAGTAATTCAAATGGTGAGTACTTTGTACTGCGTGAAGGTACACTGTTCAGCACACGTTGTAGTGAATCGACATGCTTGAACCACTTAGTTGGGTCTTGAATGGACATCTTCGTCAACACTGGAATCAGTACTCCATGGATTCTTTCGACTTGTCCATTCCCCCTTGGTACTCCCGTGGTTATTTGAATATTACTAATCTTCTCCTCAGCACAGTAGTCTTCGAATTCCTTAGATCTAAATGCTCCTCCTTTGTCATTAATTATACGTGAAGGATTCCCAAAAGTTTTTTGTTGTAACTTTAGTCTTTCAATGGCTTCTTGAGCTGTTGTACTTTTGGTTGGATATAACCAAGTAAATTTTGTGAATGCATCAATCACAGTGAATATGTGATTATAATTTTTATTGGTCGTTGGCAATGGTCCAATGAAGTCTACGTGATATGTTGACAACGGCAGATCTTCTTTTGGAATAGGGTGTAAAAACCCTTCTCCCTTTCCTCTCTTCTTATTGACTAATATGCATTCTACACAGTTTTTCAGTACATTTTCCACACACTTCCTCATATTCGGAAAATAATAGTCTCTTTTCACCAAGTCTTCTGTCTTTGCCACAGCAAAATGTCCAAACGAATGAGCTTTCTTCACCACATCTACTTGCATCATCTCTGGCACAACTAACAGTTCTTGATCTTCACTAAGTTTAAATAAAATATTATTCTTTATGATGAATTCAGTAGTTTTGCCTTCATGCAACAGCTGCTTAATGGTTCTAATATACTCATCAGTTTCCTGACAATTTGCAAGTTTAGTGGTTATTTCATCATATGTTATGGTCATTACAGGATAACGGCTTAAACAATCTACATGTCCCATTTGTTTGCCTGAACGATGAATAATTTCATAATTGAAGTCTTCTAAAAATAGGGCCCATCTAGCAATTTTAGGAGTTAATTGTTTTTACTCATAGTTTTTTGGAATGCCGAACAATCAGTTACAATTTTAAATTTGTTGCCAACGAGATAGTTCCTAAATTTCTTAAGAGATTCGATTATAGCCAAAACTTCAAGTTCATAACTTGAATATTTTTCCTCTTCGGGAGTGGTTTTCTTGCTAAAATAGTGTACGGGGTGAAATTTACTATCGTCTGATTGTTGTAACAGAATCGCACCATAACCAAATTTACTGGCATCAGTATGCAATTCAAGTTTTGCACCTTGTTTGAAAATATGAAGCACCGGATTTTCAGAAAGTTTTTGTCGTAAAGTTTGAAATGCTAATTGCTGTTCAGGTCCGAAATGAAACACAGCATTATCTCGTAGTAAGTCACTAAGAGGTTTGGCTATTATGGAATAATTTTGGATAAACTTCCGAAAGTAACCTGACAGTCCAAGGAAGCTTTGAATCTGTTTCACGTTTTTCGGTTCTGGAAAATTCTGAACTGCTTTGGTTTTGTCCAAAGAAGGTTTAATTGTACCTTTTTCAATTTATGTCCCAAGAATTCAATCTTTGACTTAAAGAAATTACATTTTTTAAAATTTAATTCTAATCCATATTCAAATGCAGTTTTTAACACCCTGGTTAAACGGTTTAACCCGTCAAGTTCATCCGAAGAAGGGATAATAATATCATCCATGTAGATTATGACAACTCCTTCTTTAAGTAGGTCACGGAAAAAGGTGATTGATAAATCTTTGAAAAACACTCGGACTATTACAAAGACCAAATGGAACTTTATTAAATTCATATTGCCCATTATGTGTGACGAATGAAGTAAATTTTTTACTGCTTTCTTCCATTTCAACGTGAAAGAATCCGTTTTTTAAGTCAATAGTTGAGAAGAAATTTCCCGACTGCAACTGATGTAGAACTTCTTCTATTAAGGGTAAAGGATACCGATCTTTATCAGTTTTAGAATTAATTTTGCGATAATCAATGCAGATTCTTAAATTACCATCCTTTTTCTTACACAATACTATAGGTGAACAATAATCAGAACAACTCTCTTTTATAATGCCCTGTCGTAACCACTCGTCAATTTGATCGTTTACCTGTAATTTCTCAGAATAAGATAAACGTCTGGCTCTCTGACACACAGGAATATCATCTTTCAATATAATACTCATTTTTAACTTGGTACTCTTAATTTTATTAGGTTTATAATTCTTAATCAGAGAAGTCAAATCATTTCTAATATTAAAGTTTTTAACATGTAACAAATCATAACTAGAATTTTCAATCACATTTGCAACAGAAAAAATAGAATAAACACCTAAAGAGGATTCCCTCTCATTCAAAACATCGCTCTTCGCGTGACTTATTTCTTTATTTCAGTATATATACTGGGATGTATAATAAATTCTTCGGTCAAGGTCGGTGATATCGCCGTTCGAACACTTAAACTGGGAGAGTGCTGATTAAGAGAAATGTTTATTGGCGCAACTTCCACGATTCGTGTTTCGCCAAAACATGTGGTTAATGTTATATTTCCTTCGGATGGTTTGTTCGAACTAATTAGCGAGGAATTTAAAACTGGGATCTGGCAACCTGAATCAATCAAAGCTGTTACGGGCTGGTTTTCTACAAAAATGTTTACATATTGGAGCTGTTGCGCGAACTCATCGCTTTTTTGTGGTTTTTCACTCTTAACTTTCAAACTGTTGCGTTTTTTCTGTTATAGATATGAGATTCTTTAGGCTTAAAACGCTTCTGACAATCTCTTGCGTAATGAGATGAATCACCGCATATATAGCAATTTTTATTTTGTCTTTCAAGATTTTGGGGATAGTTATCTCTACTCTTTGGTTTATAGTTTCGTGATCTATTTTTAAAGGGGTCTTCGGTATATCCACAAGCAATAGGAGTTTCCTTACGCGATCCGCTTCTAGATGAAATATAAATATCGCACTCTTTAGCTAAATCAATAGGCCTAAACCAATCTTCCGCTTCTCGAATGCCAATATGAGTTGCGGTTTCCTTATTTAAAGTTTCAAATAATTTATCAGAAATTAAAAGATCACATAGAGATTCAAAGGAATTAACTTTTCTTAATGAACAATAATATTGGAAGTTTGCCGTCAATCTTGCAGCAAATTGAATGTATGTCTCGCCTGATGATTTTACAGCGTTTTTAAATGAGTTTAAACACTCGCGAGGAGTTACTTGGAATTCTCTGAGTACTATTGATTTGAGTTTCTCATAGTCATTTAATTCCTCCTTTTTAATATACAATAAGACATTATGAGCTCTTTCACCCAGAAGATTTATTAAAATTTCAGATTTATATTCGTCATTAATTTTCTTGGTTAAAAATGCGCGTTCTAATGATTGGAAGAACAGATTAAAGTTTTCAGATCTGGTGGGAACAGGAAGAGAAAAAGTTTTAATGCTTTTGATCATATTTTCTATGTCTGTTTCGAATTGTTTCTCTTCAGTTTTAGCTGCAGGATTTAAACTTAATGCTTTATTTTTAGTTGTCTGATGTTCGACTTCTTTTTCTAACTGTGCTAACTGTAGTTTTGCGAGCTCAATTTTCTGATTTTCAAAAGTTGCCTGTCTTTCGTTTCGCGATACCCTCTCATCTACAAAGTTTTTAATTAAAGTTTTAACGAAATCTGTATCACTTTCAAATGTACTACTGTTTTCAATTTTAGTCTTTAGTTTAGCTACGGTGTCCGTACTCTCCACAGTACCATCTAGCTCCTCTACAACTCTTATGAGATCCTCTTTAAGAGCGTTTTTATACATTTTTGAAAAAATATGGAAAGATCCTACCTTTTTTTTTTCTAGCTCCCTTGTTGTTCGCACGAACGATGTATCCTATAATCCAATAATTGATGAAAAACACTGATTCACCTCTACACAGATGAACACTGATGAAAAACACTGATTCACCTCTACACAGATGAACACGAACTCGTCGCAGGTTATATCGTTAGACGGAAAAAAAGTTAAAATGACACCTCTTCGCAGGTGTTAATTCACTAGTTCACAAATTCAACCTCTGCACAGGTTGAACAAAGCTTCTAAAAAATGGCGGCGCGTCTCCTCCACGGACGCTTCTTTTGTTCACTCGTTCTAAACTTTTTCTAAATCCTTATCCCGGCCGTGCCCCCATAATTTGTGGGAGACAACAAGGGGCTAAAGCTTTTTTCTTTCTACTAATTTATTCAAAACTTAACAATAATTAATTCAAGACAAGTAGCTAATTTCTAACAGAGTACCAGGATCTATCGACGAAAGGAACGCCTGCTCGCGAACTTCAGTCTCTTTTATCACAGTTCACAACGGTAATACACACACAGTTCAGGTGAAGCATAGGTGACCTTCTCGTCACCCCACTTCTAGTCTCGGATTAGAGCTGGTCCCTACTCGGCCAGTTGGTCCCCGGTTGCTTTTCTTAGCAGCAGCGTTGGCTCTCTCTGACCTTCGCGTCAAGATCGCTCGCTCGCTCATCTCTCTCTAGTTAGTTCGCTCGCTGGTGGCTCGCGTCGCCAGCGCCCTCTAGAGTGCCGTCTATGTGAAAATTCCCACATATATATATATATATATATATATATATATATATATCTTTATATATAAAATATGCGTGTCACAGTGCTTGTCCGCGATGGACTCCGAAACTACTTAACGAATCATATAATTTTATCATACTGTGTGTCATTTCGTCCAACTTAAAACATAGGATGGTTTTTATTTCAATTAATCACGTCATATTTTTTTTTTATTGCCGGAAATGTGAAGAATCCGAAAAAACGTTGCCAGATTCACGTAAGGGATGCTCATGTGTCTGTGGAAGCAAATATTGCAGCAGAAGGTGAAATTTTTCGGTACTCTCTACGTAATTTAAACAGCCATCCGATTTTTGTTTTTTAAATCAGACAAAAAATAATTATGGAATCGGAAAGATCCTTTCTTTCGCAACGATACGGTATAATTTTTTTTCAAAATAATGATATTTTCTGGTTTTTTTTAAAGATTTTTTTTAAAGTTATTTCAAACTGAAGAGTTTTTATGAAATTTTTTTTCTAAATCGTTGCGTATGAATTTATTTTCGTGTTATTAAAACGATATTTTTACTAAATAATATCATGCTTTTTTTCTTTTTGAATCATCATTTAAAAAGAAAAATGCCGAAAAACTTTTTTTCTACGATTTTTTTAAAAAATGCTCAAAATTTTAACTTAACATGAAATAACTTTGTCATTTATTGAAATTATCCAATTTATGTGCAAAGATTGAAAAAATTGCTTAAAAATTACGGATTTTAAAATTTTTTGTGATTTTCGTAAAATACCATCTTTGTGAGAAATAATTTAAACAGTGTTTTTTGTACATTTTTTTATTTCAAAGAATTTTGTTTTTGTAATTAATGTATGAAATTTCAAAACTTTAACGTGAAAGTTAAGCCCTCTACAAAACAAAAAATGAAAACTTTAAAAAAAATTATCAATTGCGTCAAGGTCATTCACTTTGCGCTAGCTTTCTGTTTGGAAGACGGAAAGGTTGAAGTAGTTTTGAGTGTTTCGCTGCGTAGTAAAAAGTTGAATTCCCTCATAACATGGAACGTTCATTCATACAACGCATCACAACCGATAGTTTTTTTTAATTCTTAAAGATTGATTTATTGAAGAACATTAGAATATAAGAAAAAAATATCAGAAAAAAATATAAGGAAATATTTTTTAAATATATTTTTATCACATAGTATTATTTTCTTTTTGAATTTTATACTGTGAAATGAATCAATATCGTTGCGTTTAAATAAAAATTATTTTTAAAACTTTTAGTATCAGTGATTTAAAAAATAAACAGCCAAAAACTTTTTTGAACAAACTTTAATAAGACACTCAAAATACTTAATAATTAATAATTTCTTCTTTTATAAAGATAATTGCATGAATTTTTTCCCCGTGTGTCGAACATTTCAAAAAATCCTCATAATTTTACTTCAAGATTTAAAATAGTAGTGAAATTTTGTAATTTGAAAAATTTCTACTTTTCTGACTTTTTTCAACATACAACTATTTATAAAAAGGCTACATTTTTGTTTCCGGAACTAAAACATTGCAACGAAAGAATTGAAAAGTAAGTGAGTGATTTATAAATTCGCAATGTTCGCCTATTCGAGGGGTTTTGGCGACGGACATGACGAGGACGACACCTGAGCTTTCACCCATCTCTCCAAATTACCGCACCACCCCACACAAAGACAAATTTCGAAAAAGGGAGTTTTAATGACATAGTTAAAGAAATCACTCACATCGCGCATACACACACACATAAGTGCGCTATCGTCCTAAAGGAAACAGGAAATTCCCATGGGGATTAAGTTATTCACTCTGTAAAAGCCCGTGCAACGCCGGGCTAAGCGAAGAGGAGAGAAACAAAGAAATAAAGTAATTTCGAAAAATTATATTGGAAGTGCTGATTTTGTGAAGCGAAGGGAAAATGTTAAACGGGAAATCCACATTGATACGCACTCATGGGCCTTGCACTTACAATGTACGCGTCGCACCCACGCAAAAGTGCTGGCGTCAGAAAGAAAGGAGGAAATTAACATGGGGATTAAGTTATACCCTCGGTAAAAGCCCGTGCAACGCCGGGCCGGGTCAGCTAGTATGTATATATATTAAAAAATGTTATATTCCAGTTAGTTTTTTTTTACTTTTAATATTAGTACTATATATATATATTGTATAGACAAATACAAAAATAATCTTTTTATTACTCATATAATTTTAGTACTTAATTTACTTCGTTTATAATTATTTTTGTAAAAATATTTTTGTACTTACATATATATTATTGTACTACAATTTGGCTAGTAATATTATAGCTATAGCTTTAACTCTGTATTTGAACTTGGAATCTGCCGATAACTTGCTTATTGTTCATTGATTCATCGCGATCTAAGTATTTTTGAATGCATCTTGTATAAGCACTTTTTTCATATAATGGATCTAGAACATCTATTTATTATTGTCAGTAGGAGTTTTCTTAGTGTTATAAATACTAACAGGGAAGTTTGACTTACCACAAAGCTAATTAAATCCATCTTTTATATAAAGCAAATAGCAATTAGCTCACCCTCTCAGTCAGAATTTTTTATTGTCATCTATCCCTTTAAGTTTCTAGTTTTTTATCTGACTAATTAATATCCAACGTTAAAATTACTTTATTTTCTCTCTAATAGAAATTTTCATAAACTATACGTATATATATATATATTATGTCTATACATACATAAAATGTATATATGTTCTTCTTAAGTTTTACCCCCCGCCCTTCCCCAGATTTAACTAGTAGAAGGCGATTGCTAAATTGTGGTGTTTACATATGGTAAAGTGGACATATCCTGCACTGTGAAATCAGTAGATTGGTTACAGCTCCACCTACTAGCAAAAATGTGCAGTTAACGCTCTCATTTCGAAAAATGGTAAGCCTTTCAGGAAAATATGACTGCAAAGTTGCAAATCTTTCTCGATTTAGTAAGATATTGTGCACATAATAATGCCAAGAACAGAACGTGTGAAATGCAAGAAGATTTGTAATTTCCACCACAGTAATCATACAAAAATCATCACAAAAAGATTCTTAGTTTAGATATTCGATTCAATACATCAGTTTTAATGCACATCTCGACCTTTGCATGATTTCGTGCTGCACATTTCGCAGCAAATCGGCTGACACAATGTCCCAAGAACACGTAACCTTATTTAAAATCCAGCTTTGTTATAAAGGGTTCACATAAACCTACTCTTTGAGGTACAATATCAGTGGGTTCTGTTCAGGTGAGAATGAAGGTCATTTTTAGCAACCACAATACCGCATTTTCTGGTCCTGGAATTTCTCCAACCTGTGATGTTTCACTTATAATGCATTATGCTGAAAGGAAAGCACCACGCTTTAACCTTAGAATCACCAGCTCGGATTTAAGCAGAAACAGATTTACAACAAAACTGAGAATTACATCCTATAGAAAAAAAATATTTGTTTTCCGGCAAGGCGCCTTCGTGAAATAAATGGACTTAATGAGCTTAATGAGATCTTAAATGAGCATTCTGCACCAACAATTAATTGAATTTCGTTATGAAGATGTGGAGAGTTGTGTTATAAATGCGAAATGGAGCATCAAACTGTTTAAAATATTTTTTTGGTTTTATAAGCATAAAAAAAATATTGCTCCAGCTTTTAAAATAAAGTAAAAGTTAGTTTTTAAGTTATTAGTCAGATTATATGTATCAGCGTAAAAAGAGATGCTACATACTTAAGACTTTAGATGAGGTATTTTATAGATCATTGCTACCTGAGATTTGTCCATAAAGTGTAATTAAAATTATATAATATATTTTACATACAATACATTTCCAGATATAAACCGATAAACCTTTTTTAAATACACTTTCCGATAGTCCGAACTCAACGCTCAGTTAGTTTTAATCTTTTAACATTTTGGAAAGTGTTATTTTTTAAAAGAAAAAGAAAATAACACAATTCCTTGAAAAGTAGCATCATAATCCGAGTTTCAGAATAGTTCTCAAAATTTACATTCACTCATTGAATGGCTGAATTTTATTTGTTCATCAAGCGGATAGTTTATCTTCCCGGTTAGGAAACATAAGTGTACGATTACTTGACGCATACAAATTTCTTTTTTCCACTCATTTCCAAAATAAAGAGTAGTATCTACATTAAATAGAAGTATCTCAACTCATAATATTTGAGAGGCAAAAACTACTCGCTCCCCGTTTGCTTGAATAAAATTTGATAGTAAATGAAAGGTTAAAAAATAAATTGTTTTTAATGATGGTTCTTTATGCTACCAAACCTCATATTAACGTTGTCGAAGGTTGGCTACATGTTTTTGTAAAGAATCCTTTTTAGCAGCATTAAAGTTGAATCTTGTAATTTACTGTTCCATTTATTCTGAAACCATGTAATCCCTTTCACATGATCTAGCTACTGTAAATCTACCTTATAATATGAATATACCTTCAAAGTTTTAGTTAAGTACGAATACTGAATTAACGTCTGTTATGTTTCTTATGCGAAACTAAAAAAAAAAAAAAACTTGAAACTTAAGGTATCCGTAATCATTAAAGTAAAAATTAAACGCATTTTATCCTATCTATAATTCTAGCTCGTAAAACTGGACGGGAAAAAGAAGCAAAAAAATGTTTTAAAAGATAGGTTACACAGCTCTAAAAAAGAGCGGGAACCTATTCCAGGAAAGTTTGTAAGAAAATGTTTTAGCTATTAACTCTCTAAGGATAGTCTTTTTCTATGGTAGGGTATTAACGATACAAATCGATTTCGCAACGAAAATCGAATATCGATATTTTCTTTTCCTTTATTTAAAACAATACTTTCTATCTAATTTTTCGTTATGAAAAACCTTATTCTTCTATGTATTTCCCTGATAAAATCTTTGAATAAATTTACTATCGTAAGAAAAGAATGATGATCAAGATTCTAGTCATAATATAGATTAGGAATATATACAAAAAGTATTAATCGATAAAGAATAACAGTATAGTTTTTAAAAAAATTCGATAAATGTATAAACTGTTATTTCTAAAATTATGTTCTGGGAAATTAACTGAATATGAAGAGACATTTAGCAAATAAATACGTATTTGTGTTGAATTCTAAAATACATTTGAAAGACATATTTTATAAACTTAAGCACCAGAAAGTACAAATGAAAAATCTAAAATTAATTTAACATATTTGCAGTAAGGAAAATATGATATATATGAATCTGTAACTGTGTGTTGACAGAAGGCTTAATTTTATTAATCAGTACACCAAATATTTAAAAATGCTGAGAGTTCCCGCCCCCCCCACCCTTTATTTTTACTTTAATTTAGCGTCTACTAGTACAAAGTCAAAATGATTCTTATAAGATCGAATGCCACTGCCAATTTGCCGTTGCAAACTTGAAGAAGAGTTTTTAGGGGAACTTTAGTGGTGTGGTAATTAGGAGAAGGGATACCAGCTCAGGTGTCGTCATCGTCACATGATCATGATTCAAAATTATGAGGTTTGTCTTTAAAAGTCCACGAGTAGCTGAACCGTGCGACATAAATATTCATTCACTCACTCGAAGGGAACTTTAAGAAGGAAAATTAAAACACAAAATATGACTTAAAATCTCATTGTGTCTTATTGACAAAGATATCCTTACATTTACTGAGTAGAGAAATTTTATTTCTTCTAAAAATTTGGATCTTTAAGTTAAAATAAAAATGTAACTCAATAAATCTTACCATGAAATTTTTTTATTTAAAAGCGGAAGAGTTAATAAAGAAATCTTTTAATTTTAATAGTACTAAATCGATAATGAAGAAATATATGAACAAAATAGTAAATTTAAAAAATGTATTCAAGACCTTTTTATGAATTTGCCACAAAGGAAACTGAGTTGGAAATCACGTTTAAATCTGAAAGCAGAAATTCATAACTAATTTAAATTCTTAGAAGCAAATTAATAAAGAGATATGTGTATTAATGCACTTAAATTTTTGTTGGAAGGATTTTTGTCCATAAAACTCCGTAGGATAATTAGTCTTTAACACACACACCCAACGGGAATTAGCCACAAACTTATCTGCCTCCAAACTGAAACGGATGATATAATCTTACATCACTCACATATTCGGACCAATCAGAAAAGTCTTCACCGGAAATCATATTGTTAATAGCTTTCAGTTGACTAAAAGAAAAATGTCTCAGATTTCGGGAGTGAACTAAGAATGTTTTTAAATATCTTATTCATGTCTATGTATATGTGTGTCGTTGCTGTTTGTATAGTATGTGTATTTTTCAAGTAACTATAAATAAAGTGCAACTAAAATTATAGGAAGCCTTCTCGTTTCTTTCATTACTGTAGCAACCAGAAAAAGTGCTATCTTTACACAAAAATGTCCTAATACAAGTGAAAATGTACTAAGCCAAGTCCATATTTTTTCATATATATCACACCGACGGGAGTATAATTTTGAACGTAAAAATAATTTATTTAATCTTTATTCATGTGTATCCTAAATAATACCAATGTAATCTTTAAATACAGTTTAAGTGGTATCACAAAACAACAATGATTCGATTAAGTTCTTTTATAAAATCTTCGGTAAAGATCAATTTTCAAATACCGTAAGCGTTTCCTGTTTGCAAGACAAACTTTCTTCCCATGCCCCTTTCTCCAAACAACCCAGCTACCTTGAGCAATGCTAAAGCAAATGTATTCAACCTCTTTTGTTCTTTTTATTGAATACACTGCGATTAGTTCAAAACTGTGTTCCCTTTTACCCAAGGGCTCCATCTCAAAGTATTGAGCAGTTTTACTTCCCTCAAGAGAACTTTTTGCGAGAGCCTTTTTATCTTTTAACTCCAGAAACGCTCCAACATTAATTACCTTTTCTGTTTTCACAAAATCTCTTCTCTGAGAAGAAGTTACGAAATGTCGAACGATATGCAAGAACGAATCAGTGCACTATATGTAATTGGCTTGCGAGCCACATTGGTGGAGCAGAGGATACTGGATGGTCGCATCTTTTTAAAATGACTGCATTCATTATTAAAAATAATAGATATGTTAAATAAAATAGTGGCATTTTTTAAAAAAAAATATTTAATATACTAATTTATATTACCTTTTTTGGTGTAAGCACATTTAATTTTAATATTAGTTGGAAAAAGGTATTTATCATACATTTCTACATTTTATTTTAAATCAGGAGTAAGATGGGTTGTTTAAATTCTCATCACAACCTACAATTTTATGCCAACTTTTATCTGTATTTTATTTTGTTGTGATCTTCATTCAAGAAACACTTTGTGCTCACAAATATTTGTAGACTAAAGTATAAAGAAACATTTTCTCTCAATTACTTCACACATGGACATTTTTCAGCTGACAAAGATTTATAAAGTCAAAGTAACAACATAATAAATTAAATGTAAAAAACTTTTTTAAGAACAAGCTTTTATTTAAACGCGCTAAAAGGAATAAAATAAACTTTTCCTTTAAAACTTTTTTACTATCAACTTATAACGTCATTACACAATTTATATGATATAAAAGCTTGTCGCAATATTTAAGTACTCATATTTACTTAGTTTGAATTTTTAAAAACCAAAATCAATCAGGTCAAGTTATTTATTTTACTTGTTTATCTACACAGGTAAATCTCGCGACAAGCTTTTATATCATATAAATTGTGTAATGACGTTATAAGTTGATAGTAAAAAAAGTTTTAAAGGAAAAGTTTATTTTATTCCTTTTAGCGCGTTTAAATAAAAGCTTGTTCTTAAAAAGTTTTTTTACATTTAATTTATTTTTTACTTTTAGTTATCGCTGGACAGGTTTCTCAGCCTGTTCAACTCATTGAACGCTGGTTCGCCATCACTGGTTTAGCTGAATTAATTCTCGCAAAATGGTATTAGACTAAAAACACAATTTTTTTAAATCCGTAATTTTTAAGCAATTTTTTCAATCTTCATGCAGATTTGGCTAACATTGTTCTACACACGAAAAAAAAGGTTTAGTGAGATTATCTTCATAAATGACAAAGTTATTAAATGTTTAATTAAAATTTTGACTATTTTTGAAAACTTAAAGAATATATTATTTATTTGAAATATTTTGAAGATAAGGGATGTATTTCTCTAACATATTAGAAGAAAATTTTAATTGTTTATTAAAAACTTCAAAAGGCATTTAAATATTTGTATTAATCAATAAAATGCTTAAGACTAAAAACGCATTTTGTAATCAAAAAAGAAAGTTTTATCAATAATGATAATTTTTTGCTGGACATTGAATATCTTCTACGTAAGAATCTATTTTTTTTAATTGCTCAGATCATCTTTAGAAACTTGATTTTGAAAAAATCAATAATTAAATTCAAATAAAATTAACAGATTCTATTTGTAATTAAATATAAGGACACATGTCGTAGTGTGTGTTTAGATTACTGGTGATAAAATGAGGTATATTTAAATTACTCGTAGGCTTAAATTAGAAAATTTCTTTAAAAATTACTTCAATTTATTGTAAAATTATTTTTTTTAATCGAAAATATATTGCATTTCTAGATAATATTTTTCTCTTATTGTTTTCCTAGCGGATTCCTTTTTGATGGTAAGATACATTAAAAAATGATCTTTCCGATTCTGTAATTATTTTTTGTCTGAGTTTCATAGATTGAAGTTAGATAAATTATTTAAAGAATTTCTTCAATACTCCATCTCAGTTTAACTTGGCAGCGTTGAGAAAGGTATTCAATGTACCAATCTACTTGAAAAATAGCTCTACTTTTTTGTTTTGAATTTAAATCCACGGAAATAGATAGACATTTGTAAAAAAATTGCCTACGTTGTAGAAATTAGATTGTTTTTACGTTGTAGAAATGTAATTATTTTTTAGACAAAGTTAATTAATACTGTCAATAGCGCAACGTTATGAAATTCCAGTTTGGCTGAAAACCGATTTTCGACGCCAACTTTTGTCATTGTTGTAACAATAAAATTATTACAACAATGCAGATATATCCAAGTTGGCGCCCAAAACTAGTTTAACGTTTTTAATTAATATCTTTTTAATTAATTGCAATATCGGAATATAAATGGTCAAAACATGCATTGTCATCCAAACTAAACGTGTATACAAAATTTCAGCTCAATGGGAGGAAGATATCAGCTTCAAAATTGAGTTGCAAGATTCCACCCGAACAAATTACATACATACATACATACATACATACATACATACATTGTAAGTTAAATAAAAGCTTTTAAATAGTTCCTTCACGCTGTGATCTGAATTCAATAAGTTGAAGCAGGAGCCGTATCAATAACAGTAGTAATGGATAACAGAGCAAATTGAATTGAGTCTTAATTTTCTTAAAATCCAGAAATCTTTTGATCTTGTCCTCCAATCTCTGCGGAGGATTAGTACAAACATTTCAGTTACTTGTTTTCTCAATAATGACAAATAAAAGAAAAATCTTTCAACGCGCATGGGAAAGAAATCTTTATTCAAGAGGATTTATTGACTGTTTTGGCGAGCCGCGTAAAATCTCTTTGCAGGCCATTGATGCCACCCCTGTACTAGAATCAGGAGAACCTTCCAAATGATAATGAATGGAAGAGATTTTAACTACAGAACTCTCGTCAAACCACTTGAATTTTTCAATCACCTTAAAAGCTAATTGGGATGAAAATTTAAGGATTACTAACTCAGGTTTTAAGCGGATTCTATACACAGTCAGTGAATTAAATTTTACTAATATTAGGAGAATAACTTTGAATCAAGTCTTATTTTTTTAAACTTTTTTAATATATAATAAGGAATTGAACAAATAATTAGTATTCTAAAAGAGCATATGCATTTTTTATGAGTCTATACCAACTATTTTGATTTTTAGTCAATCTGTATACTTTATTGTTACCATTTAAAGTATAGTAATAATAAAATTTGCGTAAAGTTATGATCGGGTGAAAGATTTGAAAAAAATTTGAACCAATACTTTTCTCTGTTTTCATTTATGTTGAGCACAACATAATGGCAAATATCCATTTTTTTTAGCTCTTGAATCGTAGGCACATAACGAAAAGTTTTCAATTCGAAAATTGATATTGAAAGAACTGACTTTTATTTCTTTTTGGAGCTCATAAGCATAACAGGATCGAGCAACTTATAATGGATGCTTTTCTTTCGATGTCACCAAAGAGATCAGAATCCAATCAAGTTTCGGCGTAACGTAAGAGAGTCAAGCGAAGGACGTCCTCTCAAAGCACAACTTCCTCTTTAGGAACATTTTCTCTAACGTCTCTGAAAAGAAACAGTAGACGGTGCCTTCAGAGCATTTGTGAAAAGAAAACTTTTCGTGCAAACGATCGCAAATAGTGACGTTCCATTTTTTCTGATATGATTTAAAATAAAAAAATGTTAATAAAAATGTTTTAGGATTTTTTTTGCTTTACAAAAAAAATTCCTCGAGATATAATTAGAATAAATGTTTGTTATTCGATACAAATAACTTTACTTTCTGATGATTGCAACATGTATTAAAAAAAAGAAGATAACATGGATGTTATTCCAAAATTATTTTGTTTATTTACTCTCAACATTAGGAAAATTTAAAAAAATAATAGAACCCTTTTGATTTTACTAGATAGATATATTTCTGAAGCAAATTCGGGTAAAAAAATGTCTTGGCAGATTTATTATTATTAGTTTAAAAGACATTGAATCTGTGTTGGTTTTCTCTTTAGAAATATTATTTAAATTCATTTAATTGAAAATTGTGATTCATATACACATTTCAACAACTGTCTTTTAAATTCGTATACATTGCATTTAATTTTCTTAATTGAAAGTGTTATTACTTTTTCAAACAGTGCAGTCGTTCTGTTTGAAATATATGTACAAACGACTTGCGTTGTGAACTGAGTTTAGATACTCGTAGAGAATGTCATCTGTATTGTGCATCGCATTTATAGCTTTTTTTACAACTTTTTCATTCGTGGAGCTATTATTTACACAAGGTTGACAAGTTTTCTTAGCGGGAATACAAGATGTCAGAGCATGGTAACGAATTTGTCGGAATCCTTATTTTGAATAATGGTTCTCTCTGTAAGGGTTGCAATCAAGTGCCATACTCTCGGACACAAGTTTTTGTTTGTTTTGAATTTAAATTTTTCGGAAGTGTTTAGCTGAATACGAACTTGTTTTCATGTAAAATAACAATGATTGCTATTTTTAAATACCATTATTTAAATCTTGCTTTTAAGTTGATGGATACGGTATGTATGTTTAGATATACGTATATTGAATTTTTAGGGAGATAACATGATAAGTACAAAGAACTTTTTATTTAACACTAAACTGCCAGAGCGTTCGAATGACCGCTTTGAGAGTTTAATCAAAATTGGAAATTGCTATTTTTTATTTTTTCTTGAACTTAGTACTGACTTCTACTAATTTGTCTACTAATTTTCTAATGTATCTACTTAATTTTTCAATATTTATCTTTCTTATTTAGTTTTTCTTAAAATTCGTATGTTCTTTACGTTATTTAGCGGGAGTGATCTTTTTTTTAAAGCTGTATAAATAAATTAAAGCTTATATAAATTTTATATAACAAAAAAATCTCAAACTAACAAAAATGTCATCCGACGATGTTTATGTATAGTTCATTATATGACCGGAGCACAGACCGGAAAAAGTGCAGATTGGTTGTAACGCACGAGACAAGATAGCGATAAATCATTAGAAATATTTGCTACGTGATCAGTTTTATTAAAATAATAATAGTAATAAGTTACAAGTAAATAAAAAAATATATTTTAGTAGTTCTTTTTGTTTTCGTTGTTATTATTAGATGATTATTCAAACACAAATGAAAAAAATTACCTCGAAAATTTCAATTTACTGAATTTCTTGGAGAATGTAAATAACATAAATTAACTATGCTACTAAATAGATGAGAACAATGAGGATAGTTTATATGGCCTACTAGCTTTTACCCGCTGCTCCGCTCGCGTTGATGTCTCTAATAACTGTCCTAGTAGAACAACTGCTGGCCACCGTAAATGCAACACCCTGAAGGAAGCACACAAATAACATGAAATTTACAGCATGCATTAGCGAAGGTGATATGCAATGATTAAGAATTTAAGCGCAGACACACATCACGCACTGCCTGTCGCGACGCCTCAAAGCACTATTTAAGGCTTGGAGATTTCGACCATTTCAAGTTCGGTAATTGCATTTTTCTTGTGGTTTTTTCAAAAAACGATCAGTTATTCCTCGTAGAAAACAGCGATCAGCTTTTTGATCAAATATCCGAGTTCGACAGAGGAAGGATAGTGGCCTACCGAGATTGTGGATTTTGGATTGTGGGATTTTTTT
>BMAO01028119.1:0-24386 GCA_019973975.1 Trichonephila clavata
GCTTTGGCAACGATTCCAAGATGATGGCAATGTGAGTAGATGTTACAGAACAGGTCGCCCCCTCCCGAGTTACAAACGCCGATCGTGGACCGGTATTTGGCAGTTACTGCCAAAAGAAACAGACGGAGCACATCATCAGACCTATCTCGTCAGCTCTCTTCAGCTACCGGTACGACAGTTTCAAGGCAGTCCGTGTACAGATGCTTAGGGCACATTGGTCCATATGCTCTTAGGCTTGTCAGATGTGTTCCCCTTACCGCAACTCACTGTCACCTGCGATTAACCTGGAGTAGAGAGCATGCATTATGGACACCGCAACAGTGGTCTTGTGTGATGTTTTCCGACGAGTCCAGGTTCAGTTTGCAGTCTAATTCTCACCAGACTTTCATATGGAGAGCGCCAGGTACCCGTTACCCACCAAGAGAACACCATTAAACGACACCGTTACGGTGGTGCAGGATGGCTCGTTTGGGGAGGAATTATTCTTGGTTCCAGAACTAACCTGCATGTTCAGAGTGTAACAATGACAGGTCACTTCTTTCGGGATGTCATTCTGGAACAACATGTACGTTTGTTTCGGGGCGCCATGGGGGCTGAATTTCTGTTTATGGATGACAACGCCCGTCCTCACAGTGCAAACATTGTAGGCGAAAGCTTTCAATCGGAGGATATCCCCCGTATGGATTGGCCAGCATACTCACCGGACATGAATCCAATAGAGCATGTGTGGGATATGCCTGGCCGACGAATTGCAGCCGTCAACCTCCTTCCACATGTCTACCGGAATTTCAGAGGGCATTGCTTGATGAGTGGTGTAATATTCCGCAAGATCAGATTGATAATTTGATACTCAGGATGCGTAGGCGTTGTAAGGCCTGTATTGCATCGTCCGGGAGACATACTCCGTATTAACCATCATACTAACCATGTTATACTGTTTTTTTTTTGTAAATAAGTTCTGTTTTTGAAATTTGCTCCAGGGAATACAAATCGTACTTTTTATTAATTATGTCAAACATATAGCATCTTTTTGCTCTTACCTTTTGTTTAATAAATAGACTTTACAAATAAGTCAAATTTGTTTTGATTCTGTCTCTTTCTTTGCCTGAACTTCATTATCCTTAATTTATGGACATGAGTGTATGTGTCCCATTTCATAAACTGCGATAGCTGGAGAGGGGTGAAAGACCAGTCTCTCAGAAACCCATTACCAGATGTTTTCAATGGGTGATGCATCTGGAGATCATGCAAGACAAGACAGCAAATTAAATACTCTGTGCATGGAGGAATGTCAGAAGATGACATGCAACATATGGTCTTGTTTTATATTGTTGTAAAATGACATTTGTAAGCCCTCGAAGATAGGATTGTACCACTGGACGTAAGATGTCTGAAGTGCACCAAAATGCGTTCAAGTTACCGTCAATCCAATCAAGAGAGATTTGTGTCGTTTACCCAATGACTACCTAACCATCACACCAGATGCAGAGCCTGTAGGCCGACATAGAATGAAAGTAGGCAACGAGCGGTCTTCTCGGAGCCTACAAACCCGTATATAGCCATAAGAATACTGCATACAAAACAGGGACTCGTATGAATAGACAGCATTGTGCCACTCTTGTATCCAGCTTTGTTGTTCGGTGCACCGGAGGCACCGTCTCTCTCTATGCTGCATTGTAAAGGGAACAATCTAAGCAGCTGTAAAGGTCATTGCACCATACGAACAAATACTGGGCCTGCTAAGAACATGCTCAGTTTCGACTTCATAATATGTCTGTGCTCTTGGGTATTAGTCCTGGGAGGGTGTAGAGATCCTTCATGCCATTCAGTATATCAGTCAGAAACTCATTGAATCCATATTCGCAGGACAGTGCTTAAATTTACGCCAGTGCGAAGGGCGGTATTATGAAACGATAATCCACACTCTCGATAGGCAACGCTCTGCTTCTATAGAAATCCTACTCTCGCTGGTAAGTATGTCTTTTTTTTATTTGAAGCATAACACGATATTCTGAGCGAAATATGACCTTACAAAGCGCTTTCTGAATGAGAAATTCACTATAAAACTTTATGTAGTACTTCATATTTCGTTTCACCTTCCTGTGTCGTTATTATGCACTGAAATAATTATCATTTGCATATCCCAACCTTTTTGACGTTCGTTAGGTCATTTCTTTCTGGAGTTGCAATTTGAATGGCCTGCAGTGTATAGTGACTAACCTGTATATACATAAATTAAAATGATATTAATTAGTTATTTATTATTAATTTTATAAGTAGGCTAAAATAAAGTCTAAAATAATCAGAAATAAAAACATTACTTAGAGTTTTCATTAAAATCAAAATTGTATTTAAAATTTTTACCCAGGCATGCCTGGCTTCTTCTCTTAAAATTTTTTTTAAATAAAATTAGATTTCTTAAATACACTAACAAAAAAAATAGAGCATTGTTTGATTTGATACTCATGCATAAAAAAGATAAACTATTACAATTTTTGATCCTTTAAACTATCAGTTTCATAATTCGATGGAAATTTTAAAATTGTGGAACCTAATGAGTCATTGTCAACCTTTGACCTGTACACAAGATGTCAGCCAGCGTGATATAGACTTGAAAGGCCACCGGAAGATTTCCTGTGAAATTTCTTGTCAAATTATCTTCAACATCCTAGTTGAATTTGTACTATTCTGAAATGATATTGCAGGCACCTCCAAGACTAAAATGTGCTTCGTGGAGAAAATAGAATAATCGAGCTGACTAAGTAAATATTTACCAAACTTGAAAACAACTGCCTTCATTTTCTTGCTGTCAGAAGGAGAGCAATCGAATTAGTATTATAACAGAACAGAAAAACAGAGTGATTGCCAGGTTAGCTATTACATTAGCAGGACGTTCACCATCACCAATCTATTGACAGATTCGCATACGATTCAATAATAACACGACCATTCACAAAAGCCCGAGGGAACGAAAACTATGGCGATTGTTATGTCATTTACTTTTCATGAGGGTACGCCATCAAGTCGGAACAAAATGATGTCGGGAACAAGGAGAAATTTCAGTTAATATAATACATTTTGTTAAAAGCAAGCATTTTTAGCACTGAAATATTCTTTGGACGAATGGGTTCAATGGAGTCAATTCATCACCAGAGGCGCGTGCCATCGCTTAGGGATTGCCAGGTGATTATCAAATAAACAATAACAGTTGATCGTGTTATACTTGTCGTTGTGTGCTAACCGTCGATTTTGCTTACATTAAAATTTTATATTCATTACGTTTTTTTAGTAATATATTTTGTACCCTCTTGCTGTTCGTATAGTTATTAAATATTACATAGTTTTAGTTTACAGGGTTAATTTTAAGCTTAGTTTATACTTCTGTTCATTGACCTAATGTCTTGTGCTTTTGTATACTTTTAGGCTTAGGCATTAGTTTATTAGCCACAATATGTTTCAAAAATTTATGGATCGCTCAATTGAACAAAATTCTTTATACTTAAAAATTAAGTGTTAAAGTGTAGAGCTAAGGGGGGGGGGGAGCTTGGCAATGTCAATTTTTTTGGCGTCCCCCGAAATCAATCGTCAAGCAACATAATTTAGCGATAGGTGTTGCGAGCATTTACAAATTGTAACTTTGCAATAAAAATAAAGAAATATTGATGTAAAGTAAAAAAAATATTTATAAAGCTATCAGTAATGCATAAAAATAAAAATTGTATTTTTTTTTTGAAGTTAAAGGGGAAAAAAAGATTTTATTTTGTTATATGATAGTAGACGCAAATGCATCAAAAATACTCATTCGAATAAAACACGTGGGAATTTGTTGAGTGTATTATCATGTGATTATGACGTCAGATGAATGAATCTAGTCCATCGCAAAACATGATTTATCAATAAAATGCAATATGGCCTAAAAAAATAATATATAAAATTCTCGTGTCACAGTGTTTGTAGCCATACTCCTCCGAAACGGTGTGGCCGATTCTTATGAAATTTTGTGCGTATATTCAGAAGGTCTGAGAATAGGACGTAAACTATTTTTCATTCCGATATTGTAATTAGTTAAAAAGATATTAATTAAATACCTTAAAACGCATAATTGTTTTAACCCTGCGCGTTATTTTTCCTTCCTAGCGTCGTGAATGAACAGAGGGTGAAATTTTTCGGTATTCTCGATGTTATATAAACAGCCATCTGACTTTTGTTTTTTAAATCAGACAAAAATTAATTACAGAATCGGAAAGATCATTTCTTTCGCCACGACACAGTTTAATTGTTTTTGCAAAATAATAATATTTTCTATTTTTTATGATTTTTTTTAAAATCGAGTTAAGATCGATGCGTTTTTATGAAAATCTTTTTCTAAATCGTTGCGTATGAATTTATTTTCGTGTTATTAAAACGATATTTTGTGTTAAATAAGTTCATGCGTTTTTCTTTTTGAATCAGTCATTTAAAGAATAAAATGCTGAAAACTTTTTTTCTATGATTTTTGAAATAATACTCAAAATTTTAACTCAACATTAAATAACTTCGTCATTTATTAAAATAACCATACGAAACCTTTTTTACGTTTGTAGAATAATGTTGTCCAACTTCTCTGTGTAAAGATTGAAAAACTTGCTTAAACATTATGGATTTTAAAATTTTTTTTGTGATTTTCATAAAATACCGTTTTTGCCAGAAGTAATTTAAACAGTTTTTTTTGTACATTTTTTATTTAAAAGTACTTTGATTTTGCAATTAATGTGTGATTGTTCAAAACTTTAACGTGAAAGTTAAGCCCTAAAAAAATGAAAACTTTAAAAAAATTCTCAATTGCGTCGAGGTCATTCACTTTGCGTTAGCTTTCTGTTTGGAAGATGGAAAGGTTGAGATAGCTTTGAGTCTTTCACTGATGCAGAAAAAGGGAAATTCCTTCATAACATTGCTATTTGCGGCGGGACGCTCATTCATATAACGCATCACAACCGATAGTTTTTTTTATTCTTAAAGATTGATTTATTGAAGAACAGTGGAATATAAGAAAAATATATCATAAAAAATATAAGGAAATATTCTGAAATATATTTTTATCACATAGTATTATTTTCTTTTTGAATTTTATACTCTAAATGTGTAAATAAAGGCTTTTTGGTTTTTTTTGTAACTTTTTTTCAATCTAACACTCAAAAACAACTCAATAAAGAAATAAAAAGTCGTTTCAATTGGTAACCGTAAGAATTTTTGCATTAATTATATTTTTGAAAAATTTAATCGCGTTTTTACTCCGTTATCATTATTTTAAAAAAGTTTATTTGCAATACATTTAAATGTATGCTTTAAATAAATATTTTTTTAAAAATAAAGTAGTATTTTTTTATGTAAATCATTAAACGAAATTTTTCAATCGTTTATGCATGGATTTCTTATAATTATGATAAGTAAACCATCTAAACTAAAAAGTTCATACTTTTTTTCTTTTGAAATCAGTGATTTAATAAATTTATAAATACCAAACATCATTTATTTCGTCACGATTCGAATTTTTTCCCCTTCAAAACAATAATACTTTGCCTATTTTTTTATTCCTTCTAAAATGAATAAATATCGATGCATTTAAATGAATATGATTTTTAAAAAGTTCATTGATCATCTAGAATCAGTAATTTAAAAATAAAATGCCGAAAACTATCTTTTTTTCTAAGAATTTAAAAAAAAAAACTTTTTTTTAAATAATGATATTTTGCATATTTTATGATTTTTTTTCTAAAATTAATCAATATCGGTGTCGAACATTTAAAAAAATTCATAATTTTACTTCAAAATTTAAAGTAATAGTGAAATTTCGTAATTTGAATTGTTAAACGAGAAAGACATGACAAGCACTCACGGGCCATGCACTCACATCGTACGCGTCACACCAACACAAAAAATCTGGCATCAGAAAGAAAGGAGGAATTAACATAGGGATTAAGCCCGTGCAACGCCGTGCCATGCAGCTAGTAATATATAAAATTCTCGTGTCACAGTGTTTGTAGCCATACTCCTCCGAAACGACTAGACCAAATCCTATGAAATTTTGTGTGTATATTCAGTAGGTTTGAGAATAGGACGTTAACTATTTTTCATTCCGATATTGCAATTAGTTGAGAAGAAATTAATTAAAAACCTTAAAACCCCTGTCTGTTGTTTCGCTTGGCATCGAAAATCAGTTTCGTGCCAGATGTGAAAATACTACTCTGTCAGAGAAAAAAGAAAACCCAGACCCACAGAGAAAATTATAGGAAGATAAATAAATCACTGTCATTTAGGGAAGTTGTAAATAATATATTTCTGTTGAGCTTTATTCCATGTGAAAGAGTTTTATAATATTTGGAAAAGCACAGATGATTGAAGAATTATATCGCCAAAATTTATTTTTATGAATATGCTGAACCATATAAAACATAATAAAAAACTTTTACAGAGCTCATTTTTAGAGCTAAAATCCATATTTTTGAGGTACGAGTTGAACAAAATCAACAAAGACGATTAGAACAAAAACAAGCACGTCGATTCCTATTTGACTCACTCAGAACAAATGACCAACAACGCCAACAAGTACATAGAGCATTTATACTGCTGGCCACCGTAAATGCAACACCAAGAAAAACAAGAGATAGCACAACAAAATTTATTTTGTAGATAACATGTTGATCAAGGATCAAATGATTAAATTTATAGACTTCTACGAAGTGTGGTTCCTGCCAGAATCAGTAACCAGAGTAGCCGCCATTGTTGGAGATCACCGCTGCCACACGCCTCGGCATTGATTCAAAGAGACTTTGGATGTGTTCTTGGGGTACAGCAGACCAAGAAACTTCCACACGTTGCCAAAGTTGATCTGTGTGGCAGCTGGGGTTATCTGGATCAATCGTTGATCAACCATGGACCACATGTTTCTATCGGCGAAAGATCTGGAGAGAAGCCGGCCACTGAAGCAATTAAATCTGGTGATTGATGAAGAACCTTTGGACAATGCGTGCCGCGTGTGGATGCACATTATCCTGTTGAAATATGGCTGCGTCCAAGCCCTGAAGGTAAGGAAGGACAACTGGCTCCAACACCTCGGAGATGTAGCGCTGACTGTTTAAAGTACCGGAATGCGTACTGGAGGAGAGCGAGAGTGATATCCAATACCGCTCCATACCATAATACACGGTTCAGGACCAATGTGACGGTGCATAACGCAGTAGTTCAGCATCCTCTCATCATTGGTCTCAGACTCGAATCCGTCCATCGTGGTGTTGCGACAGATGCGTGACTCGTCAGTAAAGACAACTCCATTCCATTCTGCCACCCACATCCTTCTTTCATCGCACCATTGGTGCGGAGAGGTATGTGGTTCTGCGTCAAGGGTAGACAAGCAATAGACGTCTTGCGGACAACCACTCTGCTGTAAACGGCGTCAAATGGAACGCGCAGACACTGAATGGTGCGTTACAGACTCAATGTGCTGTGCTATGGTTCGGATTTGACTGAGGAAGCTGTCACTGCCATGCGCACAATTTGCCTGTCCTCACGTGAAGTGGTGCACTGAGGTGGATGCGATTGACCACGTCGGTCCGTCGTACCCTCCTGCATCCAACGGTCACATATCCGCATTACAGTTGTTGGTTTCATCCAACACAACTACAGATTTCCTGAAAGATAATCCACAATCTCGGTAGGCCACTATCCTCCTCTGTCGAACTTGGCTACTTGATCAAAAGCTGATCGCTGTTTTCTAGGAGACATAACTGATCATTTTTTGAAAAAACCACAAGAATAACACAATTGCCTGACTTGAAATCGTCGAAATCTCCAAGCCTTAAATAGCGAGGTAGCGCCACACAGGCGTGCGTGATGTGTGTCTACACTGAAATTCTAATCATTTGCATATCTCACCTCCTCTAATAGATGTTGTAAATTTCATGTTATTTGCGTGCTTCCTTTAGGGTGTTGCATTTACGATAGCCAGCAGTGTACATCCGATTCATTCCGTCATCTAGCGTTCGACTATGAGCCCAATGTTATATAATACGCTCATTCGAATGTGACAATGGGTGCTATGGACAAGGAATGTCCTCATTGTAATGCGCTTAAATTTAAAAATAAGCCAGCCGGGATGTGTTGCGCGTCAGGAAGAGTGCAACTACCGGAAATTGAAACACCACCTGAACCATCGAACGGCTTACTTATCGGTACGCATCCCGATTTTTACCTGTTCCTGAAGACAATTTGAACATTCAATTCATGTTTCCAAACGACATCGTTTGGAGCAACAGAAATAGTTAAAAATAATGCTGCAAATGGTCAACAGTTTAATTCAACATTCAAAGTCAAAGACCAAGTTTATCACAAAGTGGGCTCATTGCTGCCAATGCCAAACGAATCACATGATTTTTTACAAATTTACCATCATTCCTCTTTCAGTCATATACCACATCCCCACACACTTATAATGAGTTTGTTATTTTTTACTTGACTACCAAAATATTCACTAGAAATAATTTATTTGGCAAAACAACGTTTGCCGGGTCAGCTAGTAAGTTATATAAATGTTAGGTCATATTAGATAAATGTGCGGCAAGCACGAATTTCATTATTGGTAATATTGATCACTACTCAACTAACTTCTGCACATTTCCACGTTATCTAGATTATCCTCCATTATGTCATTGCGCTTGACGGTGATAGGCATTGCACTGGTGTCAGATGGTGGCATTGTATAGTGTTTGGCAATGGATTACACTTTACTCTTGGTAAAGATGACAATATGAATCGTGCAAACAAGGGGCTGCGATTCCATTGGTCTCAACTATCCTTTGTTTTAATATGGTATGTTGTCATTACTCCGGGTGCTATGGTACACAATGCTGCCACTGATGATTGCAAATTGTCTCTAATCATTTTGCTTACAACCCCCTGTCGTTAACAGTTCAACAGTATGATTATGACAGCCTACACCCAGATAGGTTAAGTTTCGTGGTAGGTGGTTCTGTGATCATTTTTCAAAAAGATTAAGTGGGGAGCTATTGGACTCGAATATATGTGGACTGTTTCCATGATGTGTTGATACTCTTCCTTAGTCAGTAACATCAACAATTTCTCGAATCAAAAATATTTCAGACATTTGTAGGGTGTCATATTCTTGAAGAAAAAAAAATTGACTAGGGCATTATTTCATGATTCTCTGTTAAAAATGTAAATTAAGATAAGATAAGGAATATATCACTCATGCTTACAAGCAGTGTCATAAAGGAGAATAACAGTGCATATCTGCAAAGTCAAATTCTGCCTTCAATATTTTATAAGTTGGTTAAATACGCACTTGGCGTCAGTCAGGCTTTAGGCCCTCTAGAATCCTTGATCCTCCCATAATGTGGAGGTTGTGGGGTTGTACGTTACGCCTCTGCTTACAAGCAGGGAAGGAGGGAGAGTTACATCAATTACTTTTTAACTTAATTAAAGTTTCTAGTCATATTCTACTGCTTTGAGTTTTTAAGTATTTCATTACTTGTGTATGAGTTTTATCTACCGTTTATTTAAATGAAGATAATCATTTCTTGATGGAGTTTCCTTTTTATTGCAAAAAAATTGTGTATCACACATTTTATCTATGAATTAATTCTTCTTTAATAAAAGCGTGTTTCAAGATTACGGGTATGAAATAAAGCAGGTGTAGTGTCCTTTTTTTATTGTATATTCAAGGTTTAAAGAAAATAAATAATAATAAATTTATATGTAAAATAAACTATTATTAATGTGGAGTTCCTTTCTTTCATATTTATAATAACTTATCAGTGGAATATCTGAATTTAAATTATATTAGTGATTCTAATAAAAACATCATTTAAATCCCTACGAGGCCAACAAAATGCGAAAGTAGTTATAAGAATTTCAAGTAATACCAACTTTAAAATGAACCATAGAGATAATTTCAGTTGCATATTATGCAGCAGAGGTTGCTAGTTGTCTGGGTTTGATTTTCATTCTCACAGAGAAAAATCGATCAATTTATAATGTGTCTGAAAGAAAAGTCCAGTTCCTTTCTGAAAATATTGAAATTCTCCTAAAAAATTGAAATATTTTGAATAGTTCATGCGCTTTCTTCGTATGCATGAAATGTGAAAAGTTTCTTCATACGCACTCTATTTTGAATAAATTATTAGTTATTTATTTTATATTACGCTTGATGAAGCTTGACAAAATTTGTAAGACTTGAATACAACTTTTCGCATTTAATATGTACTTTATTTTACTCTGGAGTTCATTTTTAATTTATGAATTCTGCGTCTTTCTTCGACAGGTGTATGAATATTTAACACTAGTCTCTTACTAATTCAAATAAGAAAACAATATATAACCTCTAATGGCGTCAGGTGTACTGGAGTTTATGATGGCTGTATATTAATTTTTCGATTTTTTAACACGATTTTGCAACATATTTATTTTTGAGTTTTGTTAATACTGTTACGAATTTTGTATATTGAATGCTTAAAATAGTACAAATAATTTATATCTGGATTTGTAATGTTTTAATATTACTTTTTTCGCATATGTTTTTTGTTAAAATTGTAATATTTGCAAGCAACGCCGTTCCTTATAGTAGGATGGTGATTAAGTGGAAACTTGGTGAAAGGAGCCAAGTTGGCATCATTTTTGGCGACCATGTGGGTGACTACTTTTGGCAAATTCATGCCCTAACGATTTTTTTTGTGGAAATTACTTGAGAAATATATTAATATCATTATCTATGACCTAAGCGGATCTTCTTGAAAGATCCGTGATACCTATAAATAGGAACTCACTCACCGAAACTGGGTTAGACTTGTTTTGACCGTTGCAGAGATTTTTTTTACCGTGAAGAATCTACCAGTGATTAGTTATAACAGACTGTTGAACAGGATGAGTGAGTGCTTGTGAATAATCCTTATGCATATTTGTATTTTAGACTGCTAATTGTGTCTATGAGCTGTAGAAGGTGTGAAGGTCTTCTAAGATTTATTCTGCGAATATAGCTGCTGTATTTCAAGGATTGTTTTACGACAATAAATAGATATTGCGTCTGAAGATCTTTGCTCTTTGTAACTGATTTGCATAAAATCCTTGAACCCCGATCAACATAACAATGCAATGCTTCAATTTTTAAATGAATACATAATGTTAAATTAAGTTTATTGACTTGATTTGTATGAAACTTCAATTTTATAGCAACATGATTAAAATATTAAGTAAGCTCTAAAATAATTGAATAATAGTTGATTTGTAACGAGTTCTTTCCGGGTCCTCTCTTAAATCCTTTATGGGATAAAATTTTCTATGTGTTGCTTGGTTTTCGAACCTCTTTCTGTAAAGGAAGCGCAATATATATGCAAATAAGACATGCTATTTGAAATTCCGGAAATCGAATTCAGGTAGGATGTTAGCTATAAAGTGTGATGATGCTATTTGGAATTTTCCTATGAGAATAATATTCAGATTTGTGAACGTATCTAGATATAGGACCTGGAAGGCCTGTTGTCCAAGAAAGACGTTCCTGAGTTTGCATTTCTTCATACATGCTTTATAAGTAGGATTTCAACTGGCATTATTATTTATTATGGTTAACTCGCTCACATTAGTTTTTGCAACTTTCTTATATTTGTAATTAATATGAATAAATAGGCCGTGTAGTGTTGAACAGTTATCTCTTCGTCCTGTGACCCCCACACTAACGTGAGTGGAGACTTGCTACAGCTGTAGCTATTACAGAAATTTTCTTCTGGAAGAGTATACTAACCCCATTTTCTAAAGCTAACCATAGCACACACACAACTCAATGATCACGGTAACAAACTAATAACTTCCGATGTTCAAGTTGAAACTTCAAAAATTAACACTTAGAGAAACATAACATAATCTTCTTCACGTTTAATATACGCGTACCTTAGCAATCTTCATTTGTTTAGCACAGAAAATTAAAAGATTAAAATAATGAGTAAGGTACAGAGGAGTAAGTATGGATCATGAGGTTCAGAATATTTTGATCTTTTTCTAAACTTATTTTCCCCAAAATCTTTTGAGAAAAAAATCACTGAAATGGGGAGGGCATTACTAAGGTAATTCATTTGGGGCGAGAATTTGTGTAATAGTGGTACTTTTATAAGGTGTTCCACTGTCAATGTAATAGCACCGAATGGGCAATCAGTTCCACGTGGTCGGTCAGGGTTAGAGTAGCGTGATCGACTAGCTGCTTTTTTTCAATTTATATAATTATTTTAACTCTTACATAAATTTATTTAAAAGGCTTATTAAGTATTTACATAATTATTTTGTATTTTAAGAACTTAAACAATCACTGGATTATATAAATATTTATATTATGTTATATAAATATATTATATTAAATATTTTTTATAACTTTTTTTAATTTTAAAAAGTAAAATAGTTACAACTACTTTTATAATTATATAAAAATAGTTTTATAGTATATAAAATATATTATTATAACATTTTATCATATATACGTTATACATAATTATATTTTATAATCAATATAATAAAATAACATATATACCTTATATTATTACTGATTTAATTATTTTATAATTATATAAAATATTTAATAAGCCATTTTTAAATAATTTTTTTAATTGTTAAAATAATTTAATGAATTTAAAAAGAAACAGCAAGTCGATCGCGAGAGTCGAACCCTGACCTACCACGCCAAATGTAGGTGCGCTATCACCTATGCCACTGCATCTCTAGAGCTAATTAAAATTTAATTGTATAAAAACTTAGAATGAATTTCGAAGGCTGTTTTCTCGGAATTGACTACTTATTCACCGAAATTCCATTGACGGTTAAACACCCTATATATCTACTATTACACAAAGTCTCGTCCCCAAATGAATTTTCTTAGTCGTGACGTGCCCTTGTAAGATGATGTTACTATTTAAGAAATTCAAATAAATTGAAAAAATACATCATCGAGGGCTTAACATCTGTCAACTTGACTGAAAATGGTTGGTCATCTTGATTGAATTTCATTTACTTTTTGTGAAAAACTAGTTGCCACTTATATGTTTAAGTTTTAATATGTTCTACGGTTACATGTTCCCTGTTTAAAAAATATTTGTTTTAGTGTTTTGGATATTGTTTATCAAGATACCCATGCACACAAAAAGAATTATAAAATTAATTTTCTCCATAAATGTGGAAATAAATTTTTATTATTATGTGTCCAATTTGGCTCAATACCTTATTTACATTCTCATAATAATGAAATATGTTATGAAGAAACAATCTACCTATGAATCGGATGTAAATACGGATTGCACACAAAGTTAAAATTCATAGGCCTTTCGAAAAGTTTATGAGAATAAGATAATATTTAGTGAAATGCACATGTAAAAAATTGGAATCAAAAGAAGATTCCCTTGGCTTAGAGGTAGCAAGCCTGCGTCGTAAGGGTGCGAGTTCGACCCCGGCAGAAGTCGGTAGTTTTTTTGGATGCGAAAATCCTAGGCACGCGCAAGTCATATGATTATGTGACATGTAAAAGATTCCGTGAGTATCAATTTGGCTGTGGTACTCTCGGAGAAATTAAAACATGTCAATATTCATCATCCGACGTGAGCTTGAAATAAAATTAGTTCAAGCGTCCAAATTTGGTAGCAAACCCTGCCACAATACGGTACCAGCATGAAATGGCTCTTACATTTGGGGGTTTGCAGTGTCTACAAAACGAAGTTGCTCAAATGCAGCCCCATTGGAGAAAAAAAAAAGATTATAATTTTTAGAGTCAAACATAAATATTTGTGTTTCTCATAATAACTTTAAATTTGCGAATTTCTAACAAAATATTCTCAAAATTTCAAATAAATGGTTCACTTGGAATGCTGCATACAAAATTTAAATTAGTACTTTTATCTTTGCATTTACCATCAGTATAGAATTAAATTTTTGCTTAAAAATAGTGCATAACAATTTTTATTGAACACTAGAAAAAAGTTTTCAAGAATACTAAAATAACAATTATTTTTTCGTAGGAAGTACATGCTTGAAATATACAGTGAAGCCTATTTTAACTTGAATATGCAGCATTTTGCTCGAAACATAAAATTATAAATCATGGCTTACATAACAAATAGGGCCAATCTTTCTATAACATAAAAAAGTTGCACACACATTACATTTTAATATTTTTTACACACAAAAAGAACCTTTGAAAGTTTCCCTAAAGAAACTCTTTTTATATTTCTTTTGAAATTAGAAACATTGGATTGTGATAAGGGAAATAAAATTGTTTTTATGTGTAAGAATTTTATCATCCTTATTAACTTTTCATTTTATGAGAAACTCCTCAGAATATGCAGTTATAAGAAATAAACTATTAAATTACTAAGGAGCTTCATTGTTTAGATTTAAAAATCAATTTGTGTGATAAACAGGAACTCAAAAAAATTAGATGACGTAATTTCTGAACTGAAATATTAATTATTTCAATATTAATGTTAAAATACGAGTTAGTACCTACTTTTTAGTTTTCCTTGCACTAGATTTAAAAGACATAGTGCAATAAAATGTATAATCTGTACATTTAAACCATGTAAGTTTGCAATTGCATGCGGAAACATTACTGATAATTATATGCAGATTTCTATCGCTTCCGGGTATCTATTTAATTATATATTCAGTTCAACTAATACTTTTCAAGCTTATATATTTATTTAATACAATTTAAACACGCATTAAATAAGTTAAATTCGACAGTGTGGCAATTCCATGGCATGTATCTCAATTAAGAATTCAAACCACAAATCACATATTTCGTTTTAAATGACTTTGAAATATGCTAATGCAAATGCAATTGACCTATTTCAATTCTTAAGTAGGTTGCATTATGCAAAATGTAAAAATGGGCTTTTATCCGATGCCCTTTTTCAGGGCAAGAAGAGAAACGAAATTGTGGCAACAAATGTAACGTGAAAAGTTCAAGTGAATAGCAAAAGAAAAGCCTTCAAACATAAAATGGTGAATTACTGCTTTTCTTCTTTTAGAGAACATGCTATTAAACAATTTATTCTTTAATTTTGCTGAACACTCAAAATTTATATGCGTACTTCTATTTTACACTGAAGTGCTACAGAATTAGGGATAGAAAGGGCTATGCAAATTGTGTAGAGCTGAACATCATTTATGCTCAATTGAGGGCGCTGCGTAACTGCATATATACTGCATACTGTGATTATTCTAAATTAGTTGCTTGAATTTCCAGTATGGGTTATCTGCCTGATTTAGACACCTTCGGTGGCGGACAAATCGTATGTGCGCGACGCATGGGTCATTCAATTTCCGAAATCGTCAGACAGCTAGGATTTTCAAGGTCGACAGTGTCAAGAGTATATCAAGAACACTTGGATGGTTGACAAAAAACTAGTGATAGGGCAAACTGCAAAGGCGTATTGTACGTAGCCAGCGAAGCCAAACATTAGCTCAAATTACCAACTGGTTGAATGACGGTGCCTGTCGTACATTCAGTAAATGGACTGTACAACGCTCCCTTCACAGTAAGGGCTTCGGGAGCCGCGTCGACCTACGAGAGAACCATTCCTCAATGCTCACCGTCGGACTGTACGTCTTTCCTGGACAAGAAAGTACAGAGACTGGAGTGTAGATGACTGGAATCGAGTAGCATGGAGTGATGAGTCTCGATTCCGACTACTAACGCCGACGGCAGGATGAGAATATGCCGTCAGGCTCATGAAGCCATGGATCCTGCATGCAAGGATGGAAATGTACAAGGGCATGGAGGCTCAATCATAGTCTGAAGTGTTTTTTCGTGGCACTTCTTGGTATCTTTGGTACGCGTACCAATTTCCCCCAATGGAATTCGGTACGTAGAGTCTTTGGGTGATCCCCACCATCCGTTTATGTTGATCTGTTATCCGTACGGTAAAATAAGTGTTTTCTAGCCAGACAACTGTACCTCTCACAAGTCCTGTTTGCCTACGGTCTGGTTGTATGAGCATTCCTTTGACTTTTCTGTCATTAATTGGCCACCTAGAAGCTCAGACTTAAATCCTATTGAGCATTTTTGTGATGTTTTGGAATAAGGCGTGAAAGGCCATCACACATCACCAACGAACCTTACTGAATTATGAACAGCTTTACCCAACATTTGGAAAGTCGTTCCCGTGAAACATTTCCAGAAACTTATTGAATCTATGCCTCGTCGTGTGGCAGCTGTTACCAAGGCTAGAGGAAGCCCAACTCGTTGCTAGATAGGTATCCCTAATTCAGTGGCACCTCAGTGTATATGCAGTTATATGGAGATAGATATGTTCTCAATACAGTGCTTCTCAAACTTTCACTATTGTGACCCAATTTTCAATTAAATTTTTATCGCCCCCCCCCGCTTTTTTAATAATTATAATAATAATGTATTGATGCAATAATAATGAATTTGGTGCTAAAGCTAGAATACGAACTTAATAATAAACCATACAAATTAGCAAGAAAAGAGTATTCAGTTTTGTATATGTTACTTTTAAATAATACATATTTTAAGCAAATTACTTTTAAGTAATAGGATAATTATTATGTCTGTTTTTACTTTCGCTAATTTTTAAATTGGAGCAGATTGCAAAATGATATTTAATTGAAGATATATTACCTCCATCATCAATTTCCAAAAGTAGAAATGTCAATAGAAAAATAGTCTATGGTCTATATTGCTCTCTATTGTATCCATCGCATCTAGCATTCTCGCGAACGTCTGCGTGAGTCTAGGCAACTTATCGGACGTCTACGCAAAACATATAAATATGCTGTACCTCGTTGAATTCCAATTAGTCTTGGTCGAGTCGATACTTCTATAGCTACCGAATCGACTTTGAATGTACATTTTATAATTTAAGCTTTAGTTGCAATTCATAGTATTAAGTATTTACGGCAGTAGAATAACAAAAACATGGATAAATTTTTAAGTCGTAAGTGAACATTCGACGATAATAAAGTATCGACAAGTGCACAAACGAGCATAGTTCTGAAAATTAAATCAAGTAAGTATTCTCAAGAATATTTAAATTTTCGATTCACCACTACTAAAGTAAATGGAGGAGAAAAGCCCCTGTCTGTTGTTTGTTCAAAAATATTGGCAGCAGACAGTATGAAACCTAATGAACTTAAAAGACCTTTGGAAACGCTTCATGGTGAGTACATTAAAAAGCATCGATAGTTCTTTAAATTAAAATTAAAATCATTTGAAAAACAAAAATCACATAAGTTGTCAGTGAATGACGAAGCTTTACTTACTTCTTACAAAGTACCATACAAAATACCAGATGTAAAAGCCTCACACAATTGGCGAAGAGAGCTTATTTTGCCAGCAGCAGTTGAGATCGTAGAAACCCTGTTTGGAGACAATTTTGCCAAAGAGTTGCAGTCCATAGGCGGCAACTCTTTCCGCAAATGCAGTCCATAGACTGTAGATCATAGACTTAAAGAATATATTTTTTTATTTCTATACTTATTATATACAAATATCAGATTTGCCAAAGAAGTTTTTAAAATTGTTAACTTTACATTTAGTAAATAAAGTAATGCACAAAGAACGAATTATATCAATATTTTGAACGTATAGTTTACAAAATTTTTGAGAATTATTAAAATATTGTACTTTGCAATGCTGTTTATATAAGCCTTTACTGCCGATTAAACGTTACAATTCTCTCCACAGTACCACTGTTTTTCACATAAGCTTATCTATGCGGTGTATTAGGAAAAAAAGAAAAGGCGTAGGTAAGAAAATTTTCTCTGAAATAAGTAAATCCTTCGCAAACATCGTCAAGATCACTTTGTTGCATTCCAAAGCCTTCGGAATAGTTTTATTGGTAGCAACGCAAAGTATCGCATTTCAAAAAGACGTATTCATATGTCCTGTGCATTTAATACACTGGTTGAGCGAGACGTGTATATACGGCGATTAATCACCAACTAAGGAGCTAGTTAAGAGGTTAAAATTGGAACGTCAGCATCTTTCTTTTTCATGTTGTAGCTTAAAAATTTAAAAAATTGTAAAATCAGCATAATCATTCTGATCAAAATCAGTTTTGTGAGAAAACTCTTCAATTTTTATGCTATTAGATGCGTTAAGTTGCTTAATGAGCTCCATGATATAGCAACATAAGGAGTATTGAGAAACTTCTACCGTACTAGAATAAAGCAATACAATCATATATTTTATTAATTTGTTCTAAATTAACAAAATACTTATAATTATAAAACATTAAAATAACGAATTTCAATATAAACTGTACTTTTTTACTTACCAGTTCAGAGTGAAAAACCAGACCAATAAGTTAAACTTTTTGTAAAACTTAAAAAGAAAATCAGGGTTAAAGCTTCTAAATAGAAAATTAATGACATTAGTTTTAAAATATTTTTTTTCTCTTTTTGCAAATGTAAAAGTTAAAAGGGAATAGTAGTTGTACTCCTCATGAAAAATGAATAGATTACGATTTCAAGAAAGAAAGTTTATTTTTTTAATATGACATTAGAAGTGATTCAGTAATTGCTTGAAAAAAAAGGAGCAAAACTTTATAAATTAAATATACGGCCTTTTAACTTTCTCAATAGATCTCGACAGTTGGGACTCGAGTTTTTATTAAAGGAAGCACTCTCAAATAGGATTGCTAAGAAATGGGTGGAAAAATAAGATAAAAAGATGCATGAACAAATATTTTCAACCAAGAGAAAGGAGTTTTTCAGGCCTCCAGACATTCTGAATCTGAAATAAATTAAAAATGAGACAAATGTAGTTGAAAAAAATTAAGTATGTTTCCGTAGTTTAAAAAAAAATCAAACTGCGTATACTTAGTAAGGTAAAAAAATTAATAAACTTTTCTATGTGAAAATTGTTTTAAAAAAATGAACTTTTAAATTTATACTTTATTTTTCGATAATATATAGTTCTATTTTGAAAACAAATTTAAGAAAAAGGAGAAAGTCTCCTTTTCTTTTTCGTAATCTCTTTCAATCGATATAAATTATGCAAATAATTATATTTTAACGGATTCTATACGGACTTCTTCTAATTCTCTTGGGAAAAATACTCCTTAACTGTGATATTAGTTTAAAATCTTCTTTCCGTGGAGATGGCTTGGTTTTATGCAAATGCAACTTCCATTTAAGTGCCAGTCGTTGAGTAGGCGAGGTAATCGTTAAGAGTTGATCGTGTAAACTGAAATCCAAGTCTTAGCGACTGGTGATCGCTAATTGTAAAATTAATAATAGAAGAATCTTCCAGAGTTGCGAACGACGGTTTGTAAGAATTGGTCCAAAGATATTAAACTTATTGACGGATTACTATTATATTCTAAATATTTGTCGACACTAAAAGAACATAGAGTTTACATACAGAAATCTCTAAAACTTGATGGTCTACGCGACTTCCATGACAATCCTATTTCGGGACACTTAGGTAAAAAGAAAGGCTTTACTTGCGGATAAGGGACTCGTGCTATCTCCCTTTTAAGCTGAAAATTATTTATGAATATGTTTCTTTTGCAACACATGTCAAAAGGTAAATTATAAAAACACGTTGCCAGCTGGTCAATTAATTCCTATAGATGCTAAATATCCCAATGAAATAATTTCTTTAGATTTGTTGGTCCCATACACATCACCTTAACCAGAGATATACAGGTTTATTTTAGTTATTAGTAATGCATTTACTAAATGAATAGAAATTTTTCCTTTAATAAAGGCTTCGTCTAAGGCAATAGCTAATGTCCTCTTTGAAAATTATATTCCTCAATATGATCCCCAATTCAAATGATTAGTTATAACTATCCCCAATTCATATCCCAGATTTTTGAAGACTTATGTCGCAGTTTGAACATACTCTACATCAAAACGATTACGTATAGACAACAGTCTAATTAAACAGAGCGTGTAAATGGTACCCTTCTTCAGATGATTACCAGTTATACTGATGACAATCCTGAAACTTTGGAAAAATTTCTCAACGAAATCGTGTAAACTGCAGAGGTCACGACTACTAGCGGTCTGCGAGAAAATTTCACAGATCTCCAGAAAAATGTGGAATATATTTACTCATCACGTTGTGACGGATCTATACGCGGCTCTACTAATTCCTTGGGGATTCTTCTAGGAAAAATTTATCAACCAACTTTCACCGGGTAAGGAAGTGTAATTATATATGAGGAATGATGTATATTATAATAATTCTGTATTCGCGAGTTTGGGGAGTTGGCAAGTTAGTTGGTAAGGAGCTGCCGAGTTAGTGGGTTAGTTGAAAAGTGAGGGATCGTGGAATTATTAAGTGCATTTGAAGTTTATTAATGAAAGTTTACTGAGAGTGGATCAATCGACGAGGATTAAATCCAGATAAGGATCTCCTTCAAGGTTCAAGTGGTGGACTCAACTTCGTAAAAGTACAGGTATCGTGATCCTTATACAAATAGAAGTTAGCTTATTAGTGTGTGACGTGTAGTTTATATTGAGCGTGTTTAATCTATCGGGGAATCAGTTGAGGGTCCGTATTATTACCACCAGGCTATTGAGTCTCCCCTCCGGGCTCTACTATCTGATCTATTATAATAATTAGATTGTCATTGTGTCTGATTGATATTTTGGTATCAATAAATTAATTAGTGTAAATCTTTTTAGTTAATTAGTGTTAATTCTCTCACACACCTAGCCGGGTCTGCGGGTAGACAAGGGGTTTCAGATGGAAGCAGGAACCGACGGGCATTACAAGGTTAAATTATATTTTAAGATGCATTGAAACATAATTAATTCAAAACAATATATGAAAAGTTATAAAAACGCAATTTTAGTGATGGAATCATCCAGCGGTATCTAGATCGTTACCAATTTTTTGGCGAATAAATTAATTATAATTCAAGCTCTCGTCGGAAGCTAAATATCGCTGAGATTTAATTTTGCCGAGAGTTGTTGCTGTTGATAATTCCACCTGTCTAATGGTGACAAATCGACTTCCACGAAATTCACTGCAGAAAAAGGCCAGACGTACACCTGTCGTTGGCCGTAGCTTTGGACACCATTCAGTAACAATAAATGTGACTCGATTTCACACCAATTTTGAGGGAGGACACCAATGGAGGTGGTCGGGGGCCTTCCACCTCTTTTTCCTTTTTCACCATTCTCACCAGAGGACTTGTGGCTCGAATGCTATTTAGAGTACCCCCTAGCGCTATAATTTACAAAGAGCCTGCCTTCTCCGGGATTTGAAACCCGGCCTTTCGGCCCAGCATTCAGTGCACTAACCTTTCTACCGGATGGGTGACTTTGCCAAGAGTATCAAATCCAAATTTTACAATCCAGGAATATTTTACATGTCGCTGTACAATTTGCCATGCGTGTGTACGATTTTTGCAGCCAGAAAATCTATTGGCTCTAGCCGAGATCGAACCAATGACCATTTGCCGTTGCCACCGCGATATACAATTTTTTTTGTAGTAGTATTCCTAAAAGAATTTTATACTTGTACTGGCTAGTATACCTGTTCTTCGCACGGGGAACTCGGAAAAAAAAAAAGAAAATATATATGAAAACTGAATGATAAAAAAGTTTTTAATGTTAAATTTAAGGTAACAGAAACACCTTCGAAGAAAAATTTTTTGAATTAACCTGAATTTTGCCTGTTAATGCATATTTTATGACCTTATGGGTCTTTAAAATGAGAAAAACACCCAAGTAAAGTCTTGTTAGTGCACATTTTTCCGTGAAAGGGGTATTTTATGAAAAAATAAGCAAAAATAAGACTTACGCAAAACATGAATAACTGAAAATAAAATAAATATATAGACATTTTGTAAATTGAATAATATAACATACAACCTTATCTAGGGATAGACACTTATTTTGGTAATATAACAATTACGTGAGAAGCTATTGTGTTTCGAGCTTCTTAACGTTGAAATTTTCTTTAAAAGCTATTGTAATTTTCACTTTATTGCTGTATAAAAAAATTTCTACTCAACATAAAATCTTAAGAGAGGTCTATTCCCTGTATTAGTATTTAAAAAACATATATATAAATTTTTATTTCATCCAAGCATAACTTTTTGAGATATTGTGTTTTGCGGTAAGAAAAAATGTAAAAAAACTCATTTTGAGAAAACGACAAAAATAACATTAAACTAATCTGATTACATGAAAAACACTTACTTTCTTATTAAAATGCACCAAATTTATAATTATCTCCATCTTTAACTTCTAAAACAATATTTTTTTTCTTTTTAAGGGCTCTTAAAAATTTTCCTATGTTTCTTTGTTTTGGGGTCTGCGTTATGAATCGATTCACGGATTCTGCATTTATCTAAATGTTTATATCCCCGTAAGGTAAACACCCCAGGATTTTCAATATTCATCTTATTAAAAACTTTTGAGGCACCCATTTAATCCCTCATTGAAATGTATAACAGCATCATACGACCCAAATTTAATTGTTTTGAGCGAAACAAATACTTCTTTCGGAACTTTTTGCCAGACTATTCCGTTAAACACTCATTTGTATTTTGCGTGCGTCCATGTAAGCACTTACTTAATATCTGTTTGTCGCATAGTTCTAAATATACTGGTTTAATTTTATTTAAAACATCATTTGATAAACCAGCATATTTTGTGGTACATTTTGTTCCATTTGCCACCCCCCGCTGAAAATAACACCAGCTGTCTTTCCCTATTGGGCACTGACCATGCATCGGTTTCTTATCACTTGATGCACAGTGATATAACGCAGCAATTACATTTTGCTGCATGGCATTTAAGTTACCGACATTACTGCGTACAGCAATTCCGTAGTAATTTTGAAGTCGGTCGATAAAATTATCAGTTAATTTGCCTTTACCAGACAGTCCTTTAGTTTTTGTTTTTAGCTTTCTTAGACGCGAGCCCACTCTCTTTTGTACATGGCCAATGCACTCAAACTTTGTCACACTGTTCCCATAAGTGTCTTTCACACTCATGAAAGCTTTTGATCACCATCGCATAATATTGCGTGTATTGAAGTCTGCGGTTTTTTTCTGAACGAAGAAATATTCGTGAAGCCCCCACAATTTCCATTTTGACGAAGATCCCGTAAGTTACACTGACATATGTGGTCGGCTTTTGACGACTCATATTCAGAGTTTCTTGGCATAGTCTGAAGTCTCTTACATGTAGGACAGTAGGACGACATAACTTCTACGTCTAACACCTTACCAGTATCAACTGATATTGCAGCAACACAACCATTCATAGACTGTATAGCCTCTACGCTGCCATGTGCCATCCACAGATATGCCATTTTACAAAATCAGATGAAAATTTTGTTTATATCCGCAATTTCAGTAGCAGCTTTTTTCATGGATTCCTCAGCTACTTCCTGAACCACTTTTAAAAGCTTTGCTTCCTGATTTTTGAAAGCAGTTTTTGTCAGTCGAGGCAAATTTAATGTTGAGCATAATTTAAATGCACCAGCAAAACCCTTGCCTATCTGCCGCATACCATATACTAGCCTGGTATTTATGACTGGTGCATTTACAACTTTTTTTGATGAAGCAAATGCAAAGAAAAAGTCACAGCATTTACATTTTAGTGTAAAATGAGAGCATAATCCATACATGGAATCCTCAAAAAGCTCTACTTTTTCAGCAAAACATTTTGGGCAGCAAAGTTGAGAAAATGCATCCACAATAAGCTCAAGATCAATGATTCTGTTACCAAACAGAGGACCAGGCATTTCTTCTGCAGTTGACATACTCTCATTTCCCAATTTTGAAGAACTAGCAGTGCATTCAGGAACAGGTGTTGAATTGCTGTTATTTTCGGAAATTTTTGTGTATTTATTTCCAAAAATTGTCTCTTACGCTTTCTAGCAATACTTTAACCATTTTCAAGCAAAAATAAAACAGAATAGAATTATTTTTTAACTTTCTACGCTGTCGATTCTTTCAGTATGAAAATCAAACATATATGTAAACAAAGTCACTAAACAACAAATTTGATGCCAATTTCATACATAAAAAAGGAAAAATGTATTTCTAAATACATTTATATTTATTCTCAAATATTCTATTTTAATTTCTGACAAAATATTTGTATATTAATTTTCATATTTCATGTCATATACCATGAAAGAGAAACGTAAACAAACAATTTGGGCCACTTCCGGTTAGCAGAAAGGCATTTCCGGTCAGAGAAATTCATGATCAAGTAATATTAAAAAAGCTGTAACTTGGCTTCTAATTAAGCTAGAAACAAAATTTTTACAGATTTAGAAAGATAAAAGATTGAATTTTAATATTTGATCAAAAACGAAAAATCGATATTTGACCGAAAATTGAGTTTTAAAGGTGTTCTGT